>NW_026844039.1:2986735-2993412 GCF_029531705.1 Pantherophis guttatus | reverse complement strand
GAAGGAAGGAAGGAGGAAGGAAAGAAGGAAGGAAAGAAAGAAGGACAGAAAGAAAGGAAGAAAAAAGAAGGAAGGAAAGAAAGAAGGAAAGAAAGAAAGGAAGAGAAAAGGAAGGAAGGAAAAGAAGGAAAGAAGTAAAGAAAGAAAGAAGGAAAGAAAGAAGGAAAGAAAGAAAGAAGGAAGAAAGAGAAAAAAGGAAGGAAGTCTCAGGGAGACAGAATGTGTCACAATTCGTTTTCTATTCCGTTTGGGGCAAAAAAGAAATGCTGCTTTGACATAATACTGACTGTGAAACAGAATTTCTGTTTTTTTAATTGTTATCTTCTTTTAAAAGGCTGTCTCTGTACCCTCCTTGCAGTTTGGAGAGATGCATAAAATAAGAATCTAACAGGTGGTTTGGGGGCTCCTGTTTGATGCACAGCATGTTGCAATAACAGTGGAGAAATATTATAAGGGAATGATTTCACTTTTAAACAAAAGTCTGGTTTAATTTACCCATAATAAAAGGAATGTGCAAGTTAAGACTGGGTCAGTGATGGCTAACCTTTTCGCTGTCATGTGCCAAAAGCAGGGGGAGCGGGGGGCGGTCACGCACGTGTGTGCCCACACCCATAATTCAATGCTCCCTGGCCCCCCCCCTGTGCATGCGTGTGTGACCCTCCTGCGCTCCTTCTGCTTTTGGCATGCGAAGGCACGGTGGGCCTGGTAGGCCCGTTTTTCACCCTCCCCAGGCTCCAGAGGCCTTCTTGGAGCCTGGGGAGGGCAAAAACGGCCTTCCCCATCCACCCGGAGGCCCTCCGGAGCCTGGAAATGGCGTGTTTCTCAACTTCCTGTGGGACCGGAAGGCCCGAAAATCAGGTGGCTGGTGCGCACATGCGCGCTGGAGCTCAGCTAGGGAAACGCATGCGTGCTCACAGATATGGCTCCATGTGCCACCTGTGGCACGCGTGCCATAGGTTCGCTGTCACGGGACTAGGTGGTAGGTGAAAAGCTTCACTATAAATGTCTCTTAAATAAAAATAAACCACAATCGAACAGGACGTTAACAGAAAGCAAAGCTCACTTCCACTCCATCGGCTTATTTAAATAGTTTGTATTTCAAGAATTTGTTTGCAGGCTATATGGCACAACAAACACGGAATAACACGCCTGGAGCAGTGTTTTTAATTGAGGGAGCCGCTGAAACATAGACGCTAAAAAAAATGTAGTGAGAGACGCAGAAAAACAAACAGATTTCAAGACAGAAATGAAGGGATTGGCATCCAGCCTCCATTTTGTTCTCTCCAGAAGTCTGTGGGTGTTACTCTTGTTGTTTTTTGCCGCAGTAAAAAAAAAAAATCACTCCGCTGTCAACCACAAAGCCACAATATTTCAGTCAGAAATAAAACTCTGTTCCCCATTTATCATTATTGCTTGGGGTTTGATGCCTTCTGTGACATTAGATGAAACTAGGCAGTTTGAATCAATGTGAATGTAGTGGTGGGTTTCTACCGGTTCGGCCCGGTTCGGGCGAGCCGGTAGCGGCGATGGTGAGCTGAGAGCGAACTGGTTCTCTCTAACGGTTAGCTTGGCCCCCCCCCCCGCCCCCGCGTTATACATACCATATATTCGGTCATTTTTAGCCCAGCTGAAAGGCGCTACAGAGCAGATTGCCGCTTCTCAGCTGTTCCGTTATACACTGCACTTGTGTGGAGCGCAAGTTTGGTGTGCGTGCGCAAAGCGCGTGCATGAAGCGAACCAGTGGTAACACCGGTTGAAACTCACCACTGGTGTGATGTAGAGGTAGTCCTGGACTAGCGACCGTCCAAAGTTACAACGGCCCTGAAAAAAGTGACTTAAGGACCACTTGCTTCTCACTTGTGACCGTTGCAGCATCCCCGTGACCATGTGATCAAAATTCAGAGATTTGACAACCGACTCATATTTATGATGGTCGCAGTGTCCCAGGGGTCACTTGATCCCCTTTTTGCGACCTTCTGACGAACAAAGACAATGAGGAAGCAGGATTCACTTACACAACCGTGTTACTCATTTAATAATTACAGTGATTCACTTAACAAGCACGGCAAGAAAGGGCATAAAACGGGACGAAACTCACTTCACAGATGTCTCGTTTAGCGACAGAAATTTCGGGCTCAGCTGTGGTCATAGGTCGAGGACTCCCTGTACTTTAGCACTGTTTTTTTACTTTATTCTTGCATTACAAGCAGAGAGGTGGTTTTATTAGAAATTTAATGTCTGGGAAATCTTTTAAGTGGGACGTAAAGGAGAATGGTGTACTGTATCTTTAAAAATCAAATGTTATTTTCTGCTTTTTAGGTGGGCTGGACACTTCTTTGCAAACTTATTAAAATATGCCCAGAAACTCTGCATCATTTAACAGCTCCACAAGGAGTCGGAAAGGACTGGGAAGTTCTCAGCGTCCATCAGTAAGTATATTGTGTGCAGTGTGTATTACACAGACTCCAGCACAGCCTGTTATCGCAGAAATATAAAATATTATCTTGCACGGGTAGCCCTCGACTTACGAATACAATGGGGCTCAAAATTTCCACCGCTAAGCAAGACCGTTATAAATCTTTTCCCCTTT
This sequence comes from Pantherophis guttatus, assembly GCF_029531705.1. Next base: position 2,990,822 of record NW_026844039.1, on the reverse strand, counting down.
TAAATGTAAATTTTAATTTGTTTTTAAATTATTGGGTATTTTAAATTTGTCTCAGCCAAATTATTTAATTCGTTTCTATTCTATTTTAAATTTTTGTATTTATGTGTTTTATTCTGTGGCTGTTCACCGCCCTGAGTCCTTCGGGAATAGGGCGGAATATAAATCCAATAAATAAAAAGTGAGTTTTAGCTCATTTTACCACCTTGCTTGGCCCAGTTGTTAAGTGAATCCCTAAGGTTGTTAAACAGGCTTCCCCATAGATTTTGCTTATCAGAAGGTCTCAAAAGGGGATTGTGAATCAAATTGAAGATTAAATCAATAATAATAATAATAATAATAATAATAATAATAATAACAACAACAATAATAATAATAATAATAATAATAATAATAATAATAATAATAATAGGAAAACGTGGCCCGGAAAACACGCAAACTTTTGATTACGTACCTCGCTTTACATCCACGAAGTGACATCGACAGGTTGTACCTGCCAAGAAAAATAGGGGGCAGAGGACTATTGCAAATCCATCAAACTGTAGAAGAAGAAAAATGAAATTTGAATGATTATGTGAACCAAAGTCCAGAAAAATTGCGGCAGGCTGTGAAAACAGAGAACATTATAAAAACAACAGAAACCAAGGCAGAATATAAGGAAAAACAGCTGGATGACAGATTAAATAGATGGAAAACCAAAGATTTGCATGGACAGCACTTGAAAAACATTGAAGGGAAATGTGATGACAACTTGACATGGGCATGGCTTAAGATGGGAACCATCAAGAAAGAAACTGAAGGTTTAATACTCGCTGCTCAAGAACAAGCACTACAAACTTAAGGCCATGAAAGCAAAGATACAAAAATCCACCGACAATCCAAACTGCCGACTTTGCAACAATAAAGTCGAAACTGTTTCACATTTAATATGTGAATGTAGCAAAATCACACAAACTGATTACAAAGTTAGACACGACCGAGTTGCTAAATTAATCCACCGATCATTATGTAAAAAATACGACTTACCTGTATCCAAAAAGTCATGGGAACATAAAGTGGAAAAAGTTATCGAAAATGAGAAGGTGAAGATCTTGTGGGACTTTCGAATACGGACGGATCGTCATTTGGAACACAACACGTCAGATATCACAGTTGTCAAAAACTGAAACGTACAATTTATTGACATCGCGGTACCAGGAGATGCCAATCTCGAAGAAAAAGAACTGGAAAAAATAATGAAATATCGCAACCTGGCCATCGAAACTACACGGCTATGGATGAAACATGTAACAGTGATACCCATTGTCATCGGGGCACTTGGTACCATGTCCAAGAATTTTATAAGATACATCAGCAAATTGCAGCTTCCTGCAATAACACCAGCAGAACTGCAAAAAACTGCGCTACTTGGAACATCGTACATCTTAAGAAGGTACTTGGTTGATACCTAGGACGCTGGCAGCAACCCGTATCAACCATTAGCACCAGTCAATGGTATTTGTGATGCATTTTTGAATGTTCAGTTGACTGAGTTTCATGTTTAATGAATAAAGTAAATAATAATAATAATAAGATGCATGGATTGAAGATAAGCAGCAAGAAAAAATCACAAAGTACCGGGACTTGCAAATTGAAGTTGAGCGACTGTGGAAAAGAAATCGTGTGTTGTCCCGATTGTAATTGGAGCCCTTGGAGCAATACCCAAAGGGCTACCCCGCTATTTAGAAATTCTAAATTTGCCGGACTTGAACATTTTGCCTTTACAAAAAACCACCTTACTCGGAACAGCTTACATCCTCCGACGATACCTTAACAGTTCCTAGGTCCTTGGTTAGGACTCGAGCTGCTGAGCTATTAACCAGCCTCAAAGGCTGTGAATCTCACTAAAGATTAACCAATAATAATAATGATAATAATGATAACAACAACAACAACAATAATAATAATAGACCTTAGTAGTTCTTAGGTCCTTGGATAGGGCTTGAACTGTTAAGCTTTTGCCAGTCCCAGACTGTGAATCGAATTCAAGATTATTTATTTATTCATTCATTCATTCATTCATTCATTCATTCATTCATTCATTCATTCTATCAAATTTATATGCCGCCCTTCTCCCATAGGACTCGGGGCAGCTCACAGAATAGAAACAACAAGATTAAATATAACAACAACAACAACAACAATAATAACAATCACAGCAAAACAACAATAACAACAACAATAATAATAATTTGGTTAATACCTCGGATGTTGGCAGCAACCCGTATCAACCCTCAGTGTCAGTCAATGATATTTGTGATACATTTTTTAAATGTTCAGTTGACTTGAGTTTCATGTTTAATGAATAAAAGAGATAATAACAATAGACCTTAAGTAGTTCTTAGGTCCTTGATTACGACTTGACCTATTAAGTTTTTACCAGTCACAGACTGTGAATCGAACTGAAGTTTAAATCTTCAACAGCAACAACAACAATAATAATTTCTTCAGGCTGAAGAGAGCATTTTTGACGAACAGAACGTTTCTCAGCGCTGAGAAAAATGTCAATGCTATTTTTGTCCCAGCGACAAAAGAGAAGTGAAAATGTTTAACTTTCAGAAGTTCGACTAAAAGTTGAGGTCAGCTTCCCTTTCTCTGCAAGGCTGTTGGTCGGAAGGAATTACAGCAGGTTTTTGTTTTTTTTTTTGGTAATCTCAGTCTGCCTCTGGCCTGCCTCAGACAAGGTGAAGGGGGAGGAGAGAGAGAAAGGTAGTTAAATCAGTCAGCAAGTGAGAATAAATCTATTTCTCCGTAGAAACTGCGTAGTGAGCTCTATTCAGACGTTAGGCGTAGATTCTAACACATAAAACCAGGGGTGAAATGCTCCCGGTTCGGACCGGATCGCCCGATCCGGTAGCGATGGAGGCGGGTGGTTCGGAGAACCGGTAGCAAAAATCCCTGGCCCCCCCCCATGCCCAGCTGAGCCGCACGATCATCAGAGCCTTTTTTTTTTTTTTTTACTTTTAAAAGCATTTTTTCTATAACCTCTTCGGCCGAAAAAATGCTTTTAAAAATAATAAAAAAAAAGCCTCTGATGATCGCGTGGCTCAGCTGGGATCGTCAGAAGTTTTTAAAAGCATTTTTTCTACAACCTCTTTGGCCGAAGAGGTTGTAGAAAAAAAAATGCCTTTAAAAGCCAATTCAGTGACATCATATCGTCACCGCTACCGGCTCAGGAGAACCGGGCCGAACCGGGAGGAACCCAGCACTGACTTACTCGTATTCTACAGATTAATGGAATGCCTTCTGTGAAGGAATGCTTTATTTTGTCTGCGCCAAATCTTCCAGTAGTTACAGTCAACGCCTTAATGTTTTCACACACACACACACACACAAAATCCTCCATGTAGTTTTATCCGCTGCTAACCTGAAGATCTGTTTCCTAAATGATTCTAATAGACAGTTCAAATTTATTTTCTGTATGTGACATTTTTTTTTTGCTTTAATTTGCGTCACTTTGCACAATCAAACAGGATGGGCGTTTACTTTGTTTTTTCTTTAAAAAAAAACTACTACCTAATAACCTGGCGTTGCAGGGGTATTTATTTATAAGATTTTTGAGTGCAGCTCAGAATCTGATAAATCCAATGAAACTCTGAGCACGAGGCAACTGATAATCAGCTTTATTATTCTGATCAGAAAGCAAAACTGTTTGACTTTTTTATCTCCCACCTTAAACAGAGCAGGCAGAGAGAAAAGCAGGCGCACACTAACTAAAACTTCCTTTTTATAGTCTACACCAGTAGTGGGATTCAAATCCTGGTGCTACTGGTTCGCTATCGGTAGGGGATCAAAAGTTGAGTTAGGTACACTCTGTGTATGCTCTAATCCTTTCATTACCTTTCAATTTATCCCAGTCCTGCATTAGAAAGGTAAAGGAATGAATTATATCTATAGTGTCAAATCAAATCCCCCTTACCAGAGGAAGCCCCCTTGTGGAGTACTGTGAAGCCGTTACCATGGCGACTCCACTGTGCTGTACAGTAGAATCCATTTTAAGGCACAACAGGCTGTATCTTAATAGAACTTGAATCCAAAATGCACGCTATCA
>NW_026844039.1:2974235-2981735 GCF_029531705.1 Pantherophis guttatus | reverse complement strand
GCCCACTACAGTTTTGTGGAGTAGTTATCAAAGTCTTTCAAATTTCACTTTAATCAGAAGAGGGTTTCATATAATTTCACCACCGGTTCGCTGCACACCGAAAACTGGCGAAAATGTGAGCTTTGCTCTTGGACGTACTTTCCGTGCATGCGCCTGGCCTTCCATGCATGTGCTTTGCTTATGCTCGGGGTATATGTGCAGCTTAGAAAACATGGCTAACTAGGACTGGGGCGGGTGGACCTACCCACCCACAGGTTGCCACTCCCGATTTGTCCGAACCGGCTGAATACCACGATTAATATTAATGCAGCTCTGCGTTTGTCCAGTTCTCTTAACAGTGGTTGAGAAACAGCAGAGTGGAGAGAAATTTGTATTCAATCTCACAGTTTTAAAGAGAATGTAAACTTGTCAACAAGTATTGAGTTAGGCCTTATGGAAAGGGGGGGGGGGAAATCACTTTTGGACAATGGTTGACAATATTAACCTGTGCCCAGGTTTCAGCTCTTGGATACTTAAAGCACGCCACAATACAGGTAGTCCTTGACTTACAACAGCCCACTTAGTGGCTGTTCAAAGTTACAACGGCTCTAAAAGAAAAGGGGCCTAGTGTTGTGGTCCGCCAGCAGCTTGCGGAGCTGACAGCGGAGTCGGACAGCGATGAGGCTGAGGAAGAACAGGGGCCAGTCCTGGAGGCTGGGGAAGGCCCGGATGAGGGCTCTGAGTCGGAGGCAGAGATGGGGCCAAGGCCTTTGGGGCGTGAGGTGTGGACTCCGGAGCCTTCAGAAGCTGACAGTAGAGAGGCAGAGGAACAGAAGGAGCCTGTTCCTAATATACGTATGAGAAGAGCTGCCAGAAGGCAAGAGCAGCTAAAGCAAAAGGGACGACTGGGGAGTAAGGCCAGGAGATGATTGGCCACTCCCATAAGGCTTAAAAGACCAGCAACGGCTGTTGGGCTCTTTGTTGGAAAACAACCATTGATAGACTTGTTCTTGTCTTGCTGCACTTATTTCTGGTCGGCGTCTTCTGCTTCTGAACTTTTGCCAAGAGAAGCCTTTGACAGTTTGCCTAATTATACCAAGGTTGGTGATTAGACTGAAGGATTTGTGTTATGAAGAGTTTGTTTCGATTTAGTTTGGATTACGCTGAGAATGAGTTAATTCTCAGCTGTTCTAATAAAGTCTGTTTGTTTTGGAACTCTGCGTCGACTACTACCTACTTGGGCCTGAGTCACAATACCTAGGACTGTTTTTCACACATACGACCATTGCAGTATCCCTCGGGTGTGTGTGTGTGTGTCACATGTTCAAAATTCAGACACTTGGCCGCTGACTCCTATTTATGATGGTTGCGATGTCCCGGGGTCATTTGATCCCTTTTTGCGACCTTCTGACAAGCAAAGTCAATGGGGAAGCCAGGTTCCCTTAACAACCGTGTTACTAAATTTAACAACTACTGTGATTCATTGAATGACGGTGGCAAGAAAGGTCGTAAAATAGGGCAAAACTCACTTTACAACTGTCTCGCTCAGCAACAGAAGTTTTGGGCGGAATTGTGGTCGTATGTCGAGGACTACTTTATACAAGCGATCTCGAATTATATTTCTCCTCTCCTACTTAAATTTCAGAAGGCTCCCATTATTTCAATACTGGCGAATCCTCATCTGTCTGTTGTTCAAAAGAGAATATAGATGGCAGAGACTTTGACTTACTGTATTTTTCGGAGTATAAGACACACATTTTTCCCACAGAAAAGAGAGTGAAAATCTGGCTGCGTCTTATACGCCGAATGTAGCCCCGCCCAGCCTCTCAAATGGAGGTTTCAGAGGCTGAAAAAAGCCTCAGAAATGAAGCTTCAGGAAAAAAGCCTCAGAAATGAAGCTTCAGAAAAAAAGCCTCCAAGCAGAGCTTCAGAAAAAAAGCCTCTGAAAGGAAACTTCAGAAAAAAGCCTCCAAACAGAGCTTCAGAAAAAAAGCCTCCAAGCAGAGCTTCAGAAAAAAAGCATCTGAAAGGAAACTTCAGAAAAAAGCCTCCAAACAGAGCTTCAGAAAAAAAGCCTCCAAACAGAGCTTCAGAAAAAAGCCTCCAAAACAGAGCTTCAGAAAAAAAGCCCATGAAACAAAGTTTTTTCTGAAGCTCTGTTTCAGAGGTCTTCAGAGGCAGAAAAAAAAAAGTTTTTTCTGAAACTGAGTTTCAGAAGTTTCAGAGGCTGAAAAAAAAAGGAAGGCACAGAGCTCACAACCAATGAACCTCTTGCTAAAATTCACCTCTGAGAACAGCTAATTGGGGGTATTCCTGGAGGCTGATCCACCCACCAATCAGCTTTTTTCTTACTTTCCTTCCCAAAAACTGGGAATCCCAAAAATAAGGTGTGTCTTATACGTCGAAAAAATGGTATCCTCCTTTTACCTTCTGAGTATTGAATGTGTTAATTCCACTATCAAAGCAAGGTCTTTACTTCATTCATGCCTTTGTCTTGCAATGCAGTTCCCGAGGAGCAGCTGGTCGAATTTGTCGAAGAGAACGATCACTTGATCATATTAAAAGTGTTTAAAAAGTTCCCCGAGAAGGAAAATGTCCTCTGTTTTGCCCTTCGGTCGTTGTATGTGCTGGCTGGACCACGTAAGTCGGGTTAGTTTATCAGAAGATGCTGCTGGGTGAATGAATATGTTGATCAGTAATCATCCTTGTGCTGGCATTATAATTGGCCACCAATGAATTCACGAAAGAGGTGCCTTTAATGTACTACGAACTACGATATGTGTTTGCAATTCCAAAATGATTTGCAAGAGTGCCACTAACACAAACCTCTGTCTCTCTCTCTCTCTCTCTTTTCTCTCTCTCTCTGTCTCTCTCTCTCCTCCCTCTTCTCCCTTTCTCTCTCTTCTCTCTCTTCTCTCTATGTCTCTTCTTTCATCCTCTCTTTCTCTTTCTCTTTTCTCTCTCTTTCTCTCTCTCTCTCTGTCTCTCTCTCTTCTCTCTATGTCTCTTCTTTCTCTCATCTCCCTCTTCTCTCTCTGTCTCTTCTCTCTCTGTCTCTCTTCTCTCTCTTCTCTTTCTCTTTTTCTCTCTTCTCTCTCCTCTTTATGTCTCTTCTTTCTCTCATCTCTCTCTTCTCTTTCTCTGTCTCTCTCTCTCTTCTCTTTCTCTTTTCTCTTTCTTTTCCTCTTTCTGTCTCTCTCTCTTTTCTCTCTCTCTTCTTTCTATGTCTCTTCTTTCTTTCATCTCTCTCTGTCTCTCTTCTCTCTTCTCTTTCTCTTTTCTCTCTCCTCTCTCCTTTATGTCTCTTCTTTCTCTCATCTCTCTCTTCTCTCTCTGTCTCTCCCTCTTCTCTTTCTCTCCTCTCTTCTCTTCTCTCTCTGTGTCTCTCTCTCTCTCTCTCTCCTCTCTATGTCTCTTCTTTCTCTCATCTCCCTCTTCTCTCTCTGTCTCTTTTCTCTCTCCTCTTTATGTCTCTTCTTTCTCTCCTCTTCTCTCTTCTCTCTCCTCTATGTCTCTTCTTTCTCTCCTCCCTCTCCTCCCTCTTCTCCTTCTTCTCTCTCTTCTCTCTCTCTGTCTCTTCTCTTTCTTCTCTCTCTCCTTTCTCCCCCCCCCCTTCTCTGTGGATTTAATTCATTGATGTGTGCACATATGCTCTGTATAGGTTAGAGTCCCATTTCATGTGAAACTATGGTCTGATTACAGTGGTTAGTTAAATAAAGAAGCATCTATGTAGCTAATTCACTTATAACCCTCCTTGCCAGCAATCAACCCCCAGATAAGCAGAGATTGACACCAAGATTAACACTAGACCAAAAACAGAACAGGAAACAATACCCCAATCAAGGAACTACCAACACAAACAAACCATCCAGCAGTAAACAACAGCCCAATCAAGGAACCGCTAAGAATATTCCCACCAACACTGACAGGGCAAACCACTGGTATCTAAATAGAAAGCAAGCCCCATTCTCTTCTAACATTGATGGTATTACCTAGTGGGGTAATGAAATGTCTGCAAGAAAACAACCAAGGTCAGAGAGTACCTAGGATCAAACACATATAATACTATCATAAGAGCCTTGGTAGTACAGTGGTCTAAAGCACCCTGTTATTAAGATCAGCTGCCTGCAATTACTGCAGGTTCGAATCTCGGCAGGCTCACGGTTGACTCAGCCTTCCATCCTTTCTAAGGTAGGTAAAATGAGGACCCAGATTGTTGGGGGCAATAAACTGACTTTGTATAAATATACAAAAGGATGAAGGCTATTGCTTAACGCATTGTAAGCCGCCCTGAGTCTCCGGAGAAGGGCGGCATATAAAATCACATTTAAAAAAAAAAAGGCATTGTTTACTGTCTGCAGTGACTGAATTCATGCTATGCTGAATTTTGGGGGTGGGGGGGCGGAATCAATGAAGTTTTGAATGGGATTGACTGAGCAAACACCCACATCAGGCAATTTAATTGAAAGGAACAAACTATTGCAAGAGAGGATTATTAACCAAAAGAGCCAATATTTTTTTCCCCTCTTTTCATCTTCCAGTGTTTGGCTTTAAAAAAAAAACAAAAAAAAAACCCACACAGTTTCCTCCTAAATATTTTAAAAAGTTTGAAAGAGTTTCGGTGTAGTTTCTGCATGCTTTCCTCCTAAATGCACTTATTAAAAATTTTTTTAATTCAAAAAGTTTTTTTTTTTGTATAAACAAACAAACAAACAATACATAATAAATCAGTCAATATATCTTCTAAATACATCTTTGTGTCTTCTTTTTGCTCCTCCAATATTTACCATATCTTAATATTATCATTTCCTTTATTATGACATTTCCCCACTTTCCTTACTTCTCTATTAATACATTTATCTGTCTTTTAATTTTATTGAAAATTAGACAACCATTTTATCCCCACACAACCTTCAACCCTGTTTAATTATGGGGTATTTTAAAATTCAGCCGAATTATTTAATTCGTTTTAATCTATTTTAAATTTTGTATCTCTGTGTTTTATCTTCTGGCTGTTCACCGCCCTGAGTCCTTCGGGAGAAGGGCGGTATAGAAATTTAATAAAATAAATAAATAAATATACCCCCCCTTCCCCACCCCCACCTTCCCAGAGCAAAAACAGGGTATAGCATTAAACAAACATAAGCTAAAATAAACTAACTTACTACAAGATTCAAAACTCCCTCACACTCTTTAACTCCTCTTTTAAAAATTGTTCATCAGCCTCCCCTTTGGTTTAGAAATCTTAACTGTAAAATAGCAAGACTGTAAAATGAAACAATACAGTTTAAAACGTTAGGAGGTTAAAACAAACGAGTCTTCTGTTTCTTGCATTGTGATGGGCTGTCAAAGGATTATAAATGCAGGAATGTTGCGCCTTTGAGCCTGTCTGATTTTTGGTGAAATGTTGCCTGTTGAATTCTTCTAGGCAACATTTGCAGCACTGCTGGCCATTTCTTCCTGTTCCTAGGGCTGAGAGAGAGTGGCTGGCCCAAAGCTTGGCTTTCTATCGAAGGCAGAACTCATAGTTTCCGAATTCTAGCCAGGTACCATTTCTGAATAGCAAGAATAATTCAATTGGAAGGGACTTGCAACCATTCTTCATATGTTTTATCTCCCTAACCAGGGCTGGGATTCAGCCGGTTCGGGAAAATCGGATGCTAATTTTACATCTGGTTCGCCGAACTGGTAGTTGCAAAGACTGGCTGGCCCTGCCCTCCCCTCCCCTCCCAGGAGTCTCCACGTGGCCCATTTTATTTATTTTATTTTAATAAAAGAAAATCACTATAAGATGTGGTATCGATGCTATCTGGCCCCCGCAAGGTTAGCGAAAATGTACCCAAATGTAAATCCGACCTGTTGGAAATGCAAAAAAGCATAAGGAACTTTTTCCACGCTTGGTGGCTCTGCCCAGAAATTAAGAAATATTGGAACAAGATAAAAACATGGATAGTAGAAATAACAGATTACGAAATTGAATTAGAACCCGAAATTTTTTTATTAGGCATGATTAAAAAGAACATTAGAAATGATATAAAATATTTAATATTTCACATAATTACGGCAGCTAGATTAGCTGTAGCACAACTTTGGAAAATAGATCGATTGCCAACCGACCAGGAGCTAATACAAAAGATATACACATGTGCAGAAATGGACAAATTAACTTTAGAATTACAGGACAAGGAGGACTCAAAATATTTTACAATATGGAATAGATGGTACCAGTGGATAAATCAGAGGAGGGGAAATGGGTAGAGATGAAATTTAGAAGAAATTAATATAATTAAAAACTGCACTGTCAGATGGATAGAAAATGAAATATGTCACTGTATGTTTGTATATATGTATATATAATAATAGAAATTAGTTAGTAGGTGAAGTTGTGTACTGTATATGTAAATTTGTTTCTTGACTAAGAGAAACTTGTATGTTTTAAATGTTTTTAAGAATGAATAAAGTTTTGTTTTAAAAAATAAAATAAAATAAAATAAAATAAAATTATTAAATAGTTTTGGATGCCAGGTAAGTGCAGCGCCCACGCTGGAGTCTCTGGGAGGGCGAAAAATGTGCCTCCCGGAAGTTCCAGATGTCTGGAAACGGGCCCATTTCCTGCCTCTGGAGCCCAGGTGAGGCTGTTTTTGCCCTCCCGGAGGCTCGAAGAATGCTTCCAGAGCTTGGGGAGGGCAAAAATACCCCCCCCCCAGCCATGGTGCAGGAGGCTGAGTAAGCCACGCCCACCCAGGAACCCGGTAGAAAACGGGTTGCTAAAATGTTTGAATCCCACCCCTTCCCCTAATCATCCTTGTTGCTCTCCTCTGCAACTCTTTCCAGACTCTCAACATCTTTTTTATATCATGGCGACCAAAATATTCCAAATATTATTCCATTCTGGAATATTCCAAATATGGTCTTAACAAGGCATCATAAAGTAGTATTAACACTTCACATGATCTTGATTCTCTCCTTCTGTTAATGCAGCCTGGGATCATATTGGCTTTTTTGGCAGCTGCCGCACACTGCTGGCTCCTATTGAAGTCATTGCCTACTAACCAGTGTACCACTCTGTTAACAATTTCTAATTGTTGATTTTACTTACTTCATGCGTCTTGTCGGTAAAAGGCAGCATCGTTTACAAATATTTCAAGAATGGTTAAGGATGACTTTAAAAAGAACAATGGGATAAATGTTTTTTTCTTACTCAATTTCCTTTCTGTGTTGTTTCTAGTTAGCAATGCGGAAGTTCTTATGTCTGGAAATGTGCGGTGTTACAATATCATAGTGGAGGTTATGAAAGCGTTCCCCGCATGTGAGCCAATTCAGGAAGTCAGCTGCTGCCTGCTGCACAAACTTACTCTGGGTGAGTCCGAAACGAAATTATCCTGCCTTTGGTTTGATAGGAACATGAATAATGCAATAGGGGAACTCCGCACACTTAATAAAACTTCTTTTTGAACCATTATGTATCTATCTGTATCTATCTATCTATCTATCTATCTATCTATCTATCTATCTATCTAT
>NW_026844039.1:2952091-2973970 GCF_029531705.1 Pantherophis guttatus | reverse complement strand
ATCTATCTATCTATCTATCTATCTATCTATCTATCTATCTATCCAACTAACCTACCTACCTACTTACCTCTCTCTCTCTATCATTTATCATCTATCTATCCAACCTACCTAGCTTACCTTCCCACCCATCCACCTATCCGTCCATCCATCCTTCCTTCCATCCATCCATATTTATCATCCACCTACCTACCTACCTACCTACCTACCTACCTACCTACCTACCTATCATCTATCTATCCAACCTTTGACAGCTTCCTGGCATTCTAGTACTTCTTCAGATAGATTATCCGTAACAGAAAGCACGATAAATGCATTGAAAGCATTTTTCCCCCAAGGATTCCAGATTTGATATATTTTAAAGCTGCCAATCTGTATATGCCATTCATGGAGAAAGTATACAGACTTTGACTCCAATGTCCTTATTTCTATGAAAAAAAAACACGGAGGGGAATGGGGCATGAAATTTTATCTACTGCAAAACTCTTTTTTTAAAAAAAAACCTCCTTGTTTTTGCAAAAATGGTGCTAGGTTTTAGCGTGCGGCAAACAATCTCTGTCCATAGTCAGTCATCCAGCACCTCAGAGTTAGCATCTAGACCAGGGGTGTCACTCGATTTTATTGAGGGCTGCATCAGGGTTGTATTTGACCTCGGGGGAGCTGGGGGGGCATGGCCAGCCGCGATGGCCTTGTGCAACCCTCTGCCAGCGAAAATGGAGGTCGGGTTGGCGCGCGGTTTCGCTGGCAGAGGGCTGCAGGAGGCCGTCACTGCCGAAAACGGCCCCGGGGAATCTCCATTTTCACTGGCAGAGGGCTGCAGGAGGCCGTCATGGCTGAAAATGGGGCCCGGGAGGGCTGTGTGCGGCCCTCCTGAGCTCCATTTTCACTGGCAGAGGCGCCGCTGACCGGTCCTTTGCTGTTTCCAGGGCGGCCCCACGGGCCAGATTTAAGCATCCCATGGGCCGGATCCAGCCCGCGAGCCATGAGTTTGACACTCCCGATCTAGGCTGCGCTACAGCATTCCTAAAAACAAATTTTGAGGGTTTTGAAGAGATCCGATTCAAGTTGGTTTGGATTTGTAAAAAATGGACTACTTCCTGTAAGGACTGAACATTACTAAAAAAGTACCACACGACGGGAAGTCCTCTTGCTTGGTGCTTTCTCCAAGTTTCTTTCTTTTTCCCTTCCCCTTGGGTGCCATCCTTAATTATTGCAAATCATGCCATCTCCTTCCTCACCCAAACACGATTTGAGAATAGTTTTCAGCTGGTGGGGAAAAGAAAAAAATCTTTGTCATGAGTCTTTGCCAACTGTCAGATAACTTTCTGGTTTACACGTAGGCTCCAGTTTAATTTTTTTTTTTTAATCTCCCACAGAAAACTTCTTCAATATCCTCGTGTTGAATTCTGTACACGAAGTGATCGTGAAGGCGGTAGAAACGTACCCTGAAAATGAGAAACTACAAGCAGCAGGCCTTAGCTGCTTGGCTCTCCTCAGTAAGTAACGAAATGAAAGAAAATTAAATTTCCCAGATGAATTTCGCGTTCATATATATATGAACTACATATATGTTACTACAAAAGACTGCTGACATAAGCCTGATGATGGCAGATGGGATTCTGTCGAAACGTCGCTTCTACCCTTTTAGGGATATATCCACAATTACACGGGAAGAAACCCGAAATATTAAATATACACACATACGTGTGTGTGTGTGTGTGTGTGTGTGTGTGTGTGTGTGTGTGTGTATTAAGAATTGTCCTAAAAATGCGAGTTCCAGGTATAGTTAGAGAAGAGGCGATAGACATCACGATCTCCGGAACGTTTAAAAGTTTAAAATTTTTTATTTTAAAATAAAATTGCTTTGAAGAAATACCATCAAAGCAATGCCTGATAACCCTGCGTTACCCCCCAGGGAGAGAAAGAGGCAACACACAATGCGGAAGGAGGCAGGGGGAAGTGCATCGTCATCTGTTAGCATGACTAAGGCAGAAAAAAAGTTAATTACAGGGGGAACGCAAGGGTGTGGGCCTGTTACGCACGCAATGACTAAATTGATCAGCATTACATAAAAGCAAGCAGCTCCTCAATGGGGATTTTACACTCTGACGAAGTCGGTAGTGGCCGACGAAAGCTTAGCACAAGTTTTAAAATAAAAAATTTTAAACTTTTAAACGTTCCGGAGATCGTGATGTCTATCGCCTCTTTTTTATATATATATATATATATATATATATATATATTATATATATATGCGCAAATAAATCTAGACACCTTCTGCTAAAAGGGAAACATTTAAACTTCCTCTTTCTGCAACCCACCAAATATTGACTTGTAACTTTTTCAGATCCCATTAAGCAAGGAAATCTTAAAATTATATTTCCAACACGTCCAGTTGACTTATGAGATAGAAATAGAATAACAGAGTTGGAAGGGATCTTGGAGGTCTTCTAGTCCAATCCCCTGCTTAGGCAGTAAACCCTACATCACTTTAGACAAATGGTTATCCAATATCTTCTTTAAAACTTCCAGTGTTGGAGCATTTACAACTTCTGGAGGTAAGTTGTCCCACTGGTTAATTGTCCTCACTGTCTGAAAATTTCTCCTTAGTTCTAAGTTGCTTTTCTCCTTGATTAGTTTCCACCCGTTGCTTCTTGTCCTGCCCTCAGGGGCTTTGGAGAATAGCTTGACTCCCTCTTCTTTGTGGCAGCCCCTGAGATATTGGAAGACTGCTATCGTGTCTCCCCTAAGTCCTTCTTTTCATTAAACTAGACATACCCAGTTCCTGCAACCGTCCTTCATATGTTTTAGCCTCCAGTCCCCTAATCCTCTTTGTTGCTCTTCTCTGCACTCTTTCTAGAGTCCCAACATCTTTTTTACACCGTGGCAACCAAAACTGGATGCATTACTCCAAGTGGTTTTACCAAGGCATTATAAAGTGGTATTAACACTTCACCTGATCTTGATTCTTTCCCTCTGTTTATGCAGCCTGGAACTGTGTTGGCTTTTTTGGCAGCTGCAGCACACGCCTGGCTCATACTCCAAGGTCCCTCTCACAGTTACTACTATTGAGAGTTGAGAGTTTATATTGCCACTCATTAAAAAAAAAAAATCACCATTACGTACAGGTAGTCTTCGACCTACGACCACAATTGAGCCCAACATTTCTGTGGTTGAGGGAGATCTTTTGTTAAGTGAGTTTTGCCCCATTGTAAGACCTTCCTTGCCACCGTTGTTAAGTGCATCCCTGCAGCTGATAAGTTAGGAGCACAGTCGTTAAGCGAATCGAGCTTCCCCGTTGATTTTGCTTGTCAGAAGGTCGAGAAAGGGTGTGTGTGTGAAAAATCACTTTTTTTCAATGCCATTGTACGTCAAATGAACCGTTGTAAATTGAGGACTACCTGTATTTGTTTAAGGACGTGAAAAATGATCCTCATATTGAAGTGGAACCTCTCTTAGTTGGTAGCCTGGATGGTTCTGAGTTTGTTTTTCATTCTGATTGAACGTAAAACAAAATTGACGTGTGGAATGCCAGAGCTTAAATTAATAGCGTGGTAACCAAGGCATCCAACAGTAATTTAGTGCTGCAGTTTAATTATGCAACGTCCTATTACCCTGAGGGAATTTCTACTTTCAGAAAAATTAATTTAGAATTTTAAGAGTAACCAGTCAAACTGTTAAAATGCTTTTTTGGGGGTCTTTTTGTGTATTTATGTTGTTTTTTTTTTGCTGGCGACGAGTATTTTGGTTTGAAAACAAATTGAGTCGTTTGTGAGGGAAGTTGGTTGCGTGTTTACTTTGCTCGTCTCGTCGTGCTGCGAAAATAAACGAGATGATTGTGTTTTCGAAGTTCAATAAACGATCGTTTTTCTCCCAAGCGGAAACCATCTTTTTAAACAGAGATTTGGAAGAAAAAAAGGAAGAAGAAGAGGAGGAGGAGGAGGAGGAGGAAGAAAATAAATTATATTGGCTGGAGGCCTGCTATAAAGCGTTAAAATATCACAGAAGAAATAGTGATGTGCAGGTACAAATGCTAAAAGCATGGGACTTAAATATGACTTAAATTCTGTCTAGGGGAAGAAGCTGTCCATGCTAATTTTATTTTATGTCATTCTTAAAATACAAACTTCCTCCAAAATACCCATTTTAACTGGAAATAGACATCAGTTATTTCTGTGCAGGAATAGCTTGGATTCTTGTTGCAGCAAAAATTTAAAATTAAAGTCCTTGACTTACGACCACAGTTGAGCTCAAAGTGTCAATTGCTTAGCGAGACTTTCGTGCAGTGACTTTTGCCTCATTTTATGACCTTTCTTGCCACCGTTGTTAAGTGAATCACTGCAGTGGGTAAGTTAGTCACGCGATCGTTAAATGAATCTGGTTTCCCCATCGACTTTGCTGGCCAGAAGGTCACAAAATGGGACCACATGACCTTGGGATACAGCAACGGTCATAAGTGTGAACCAGTTGCCAAGCCTTCTGAATTTTGATCACGTGATCATGGGGATGTTCGCTCCTAGGTAGAGGCAGATATTTCTCTCCCTCTGGGCACAATGAGAATATATCTGCTGAACAAAACTCTGCAATGGCGACAGGAAAGGCATCCGGCCAGTAAACACTCAGCTCCATTTAGTTGTCCAGACTCCACCCGGAAGGGATTACGGGGTCATTAAAAAAGATGATGATGATAGTTGTTAAGTGAATCTGACTTCCCCATCAGCTTTGCTTGTCAGAAGGGGATCATGTGACCCCGGGATGCTGCAGCTGACATAAATATGAGTCGGTTGCCAGGCAGTTTTGATCACGTGTCGGTGGGGTTGCTGCAGCGGCCGTAAGTGTGAAAAAACGGTCGTAAGTCATTTATTTCAGTGCCGTTGTAACTGTGAGTGGTCACTAAATGAACTGCTGGAAGTTGAGGACTACCTGTATTTCTGAGAGCCCATCATGTTTTCTTTTCTGGGCATGATTAACATTAAAATAGTATTATTGGATTTATTTATTTTTATTTTTAAAAATAAAACTTTGTATGGGTTTTGAAGCTTTTTGATTTCTCACGAGTCACGCTGGTGCTTGTGATTAATGTGCTCTGAAATTAGAAGTGCTGGCCAAATAATTACTTTTTAATTCTCTTTATTTAGGAAGCTGCTTGCTGGGCTTTGAACAATCTGCTTATGTATCAACCTACCCTTAATGAGAAGATTGGGGATGAAGAAAAAAAGTTAGTGGCTTGAGTGTATACTTTTGCAATATCAAAATCTTTTGTCAGCTGTAAATACTTGTTGTTTTAAGTTTCTTTTTCGCATGTAGAAGTGGAGAGTTTCACATTTCCCGCCCAGACTACTGTAATGCTCTCTACATGGGGCTCCCCTTGAAGAGCACCCGGAGGCTCCAACTGGTCCAGAATGCGGCCGCGCGGGTGGTTATGGGAGCGTCATGGCGCTCCCATGTAACACCTCTCCTGCGCGAGCTGCACTGGCTCCCGGTGGTCTTCCGGGTGCGCTTCAAGGTATTGGTTCTCATCTTTAAAGCACTCCATGGCTTAGGGCCCGGGTATTTACGAGACCACCTTCTGCCACCGAGAGCCTCCCACCAGCCAGTACGCTCCCACAGAGAGGGGCTCCTCGGGGTGCCGTCGGTCAAACAATGTCGACTGGCGGCCCCCAGGGGGAGAGCTTTCTCTGTGGGAGCACCTGCCCTCTGGAACGAGTTCTCCCCGGAGATACGGACAATTCTGGATTTACATACCCTCCGCCGGGCCCTCAAGACTTTTTTATTTCAACAAGCCGGGCTGGCCTAACTTCTCCAATTGTTTAATTTTAATTTGAATTTTAAATGGGGTATTTTAATTGTTGGGCCAAATTGTTTAATATATTTTAAACTGCTTTTAAATTTCTGTATTCTATGTTTTTTACCTTTGGCTGTTCGCCGCCCTGAGTCCTTCGGGAGAAGGGCGGTATATAAATTTAAATATATATATAAATAAATTTCTAGCTTCTATAAAACTCAAAATTTAAAATGGAACACCCAGCATCAAAAACGTCAGCAAAAAAACACAACAAAGAAAGCAATATTTGAGGGGCTGTCACAAAGAAGAGAGGGTCAATTAATTAATTAATTAATTAATTAATTCAATTTATATGCCGCCCCTCTCCGAAGACCCAGGGCGGACCCAGACCTTTTCCAAAGCACCTGAAGGCAGGACAAGAAGCAACAGAAGGAGAAAAGCAATCTGAAATTAAGGAGAAATTTCCTGATAATCAGTGGAACAATTTGCCTCCAGAAGTTGTAAAGGCTCCGGCACTGGAAGTTTTTAAGAAGAGATTGGACAAGCATTTGCCTGAAATGGTATAGGGCAGTGATGGCGAACCTCTTTGGTGCTGAGTGCCCACACCGGAACGCGCATGCATGGGCGTGCGTGTACACACGCCGGAGCGCTGGAGACCCAAAGATCAGCTGACAGGCACTCGCATGCCTGTTTTATGGCCATTTGGGGGGCCATTTTTGGGGCCATTTTTAGGCTGTCTTTTGGGCCTTTTTCAGGCTAGTTTTTCAGCCTTTTCAGGCCATTTTTGGGGCCATTTTTAGTGTGAAAATGCCCCCAAAACAGCCTGAAAATGGCCAAAAAATGCCCTGAAACAGCCCGGGAAAAGGCCCCAAAACAGCCTGTTTTGGGGCTGTTTTGGGGCCATTTTCAGGTTGCTCTTCACACCATATTCAAGCTGGGTTTTTTTGGCTCCTTTTTGGCCCGAAATCGACTGAAAAGCGGCTTGAAAATACCCCCCAAAATGGCCTGGAAAATGCCCTGTTTTTTGCCCATTTTTCAGGCCATTTTTTCAGGCTGTTTTTTGGGCTGTTTTCGGGCTACAAATTGCCCCCAAAACTGGGCTGAAAATGGCAAAAAAAATGCCCCAAAAAAAGACCTGAAAATGGCCCAAAAACCAGCCCGAAAAATGGCCTGAAAACAACCCAAAAAACAGTGTGAAAACTGCTTGAAAAAGGCCCAAAAAAGGCCTGTTTTTTGGCTGTTTTGGGCTGTTTTTTAGGCCATTTCCAGGCCATTTTCCAGCACTCCAGTGCCCAGAAAGACCAACTGGCCTGTTTTTAGCCTGTTTTTTGGGGCTGTTTTTGGCCTGAAAATGCCCCCCAAACAGCCCGAAAAACGGCCTGAAAACAGCCTGAAAAATGGCCAAAAACCAGGCCATTTTCCGGCCCGTGAATCTGGTTTTCCTCCATTGGCTTTGTTGGTCAGTAGGTTGCAAGAGATGATCACATGACCTTGGGAAACAGTGACGGTCATAAGTATGAACCAGTGGCCAAGCATCTGAATTTTTATCATGTGATCATGCGGATGCTGCAAAAGGTCATAACTGTAAAACATGGTCCTAAGTCCCACTTTTCAGTGCCGTTGTAATTTTGAACGGTCACTGAGCAAGGTATTGCAATTCGAGGACTACCTGTAGTAACCTAGCTCTTAAAGTTATTTTTATATTTGGTTTCATTCCTCCTCAAATAACAGAATCATAGGGAGTTTCCAGGGAAATAACTCGATTGTTCTCTTCGTCTTAGGTACCCAGCGCACAGAGAGATGATGTTAGCCATGTTGATGTATTATTCCTCTTCCAAAGAAGTGTTCCAGGCTGCGGCCAATGCCTTAGCTACTCTCGTGAAGCAAAATGGTAAATATAAATTGAATAATGCCTCAGTGGGGAAGGATGGCATTGCAAAACCAATCCGTAATACGTTGAGGCCACTTGGAGGTTTGCCTGTTCCTCAGGGTCGCCTCAATGACCAGCTGTCTGCAAGAAATATAAATCCTTCCATTCCCCCACCATCCAGTCCGAGCTGAAGAAGCTTCTTGGATGAGAAGCAAAACGTCTTCAAAAGAAAAAACAAGAAAGTCCAGTTGCCTCCAGCCTTTGGGACAACTGTGTCCTGGATGACTGAGAATCTCTGTTCTGACCTAGGCTCCCTTAAAAACTAGGAAGCAGAATTTTGGTCCCGACAAAACCTCTTATTTACACGACTGTGAATTCCTTTCATTCACAGTCAGCAAGGCTTGTCCAAACAGTCTTTCAGAGGAATATTTATCAACACAAACCTTATCTTGCTTGGCAAGCTGCCATGTAACTTGTTTCCAAAGGCAGAGGAAGGCAAAACTTGGCACAAAGTCTCTTAGAGTCATGAACAGAACTTTCCACTCTTGAAACGACCGAATGAACAAATTGTTTCCTGCAAAAGCCCCCTCCCTGTTTGCTCCTCTTTTGTTTCCTATGGGAGGGGCCAATCACCTCCAAGGTATGGCTTTACTCCCGAGTCGACCCTGCTTTCTGAGTTGTTCTTGTCTTCTGGCAGCTCTGTGCATGTACACACTGGGAACAGGCTCCAGCTGTTCCTCTGCCTCACTGCTGTCTATCTCCCTCTCTGCCTCCGATGCAGAGCCCTCGTCCGAGCTTTCCCCAGCCCTCAGGACTGGCCCACGTTCCTCCTCAACCTCCTCATTGTCTGAGTCTGCTGCCAGCTCTGCTGGCCGCCAGTGGGCCACAATAATCTCTACAAACTTTTAGCTATTCAATTTGGGATGAACACTTTTTGAATGGTGTGGGAGTAGGAATGGATTTCCAGAGAAAAAAATTGCAGACTACGGGAACCAGGAGCACTAACTCAGGTGATCCTGAGAACACAGATAAACCTCCAAGTGACCTCAACAACCCTCTGAAAGGATGCAAATGACCAGCTGTCTGCAAGGAGTAGAAATCCTTCCATTCCCCACCATCCAGTCCAAGCTGAAGAAGCTTCTGGGATGAGAAGTGAGACGTCTTCAGAGAAAGCCGTCTTATTACTATTATTATTATTATTATTATTATTATTATTATTATTATTATTATTATTTATTGGTTAATCTTTAGTGAGATTCACAGCCTTTGAGGCTGGTTAATAGCTCAGCAGCTCGAGTCCTAACCAAGGACCTAGGAACTGTTAAGATATCGTCGGAGGATGTAAGCTGTTCCGAGTAAGGTGGTTTTTTGGAGAGTCAAAATGTTCAAGTCCGGCAAATTTAGAATTTCTAAATAGCGGGGTAGCCCTTTGGGTATTGCTCCGAGGGCTCCAATTACAATCGGGACAACACAGGATTTCTTTTTCCACAGTCGCTCAACTTCAATTTGTAAGTCCCGGTACTTTGTGATTTTTTCTTGCTGCTTATCTTCAATTCGTGCATCACCAGGTTTATTATTATTATTATTATTATTATTATTATTATTATTATTATTATTATTATTATTATTATTATTATTATTATTATTATTAAAAATGAGAAAGTCCAGTTGCCTCTTGAAAAAAAGCACCTTTGGGACTTCCTAAAAGTTAGCTGCCTGCATTTAGCTTATATAATTTCTTTCTTTATTTTTTTTTTGTTACTGTAGCAAATGCCAGACAAATTCTCTTGGCCAAAGGCATACATATGAACGTGCTGGAGATCATGCGGAAACGGTCAGATTCTCCCGAAATTGCAGAAAGCGCTTGCCGATTGCTGAACCATGCTTTCGAAGGAAGGTAACGAAACTCTAAACTCTGAATAACTCAATCCCAAATCAACAATCTCCTGGGTTGATTCTTCCCCGGCTTTGTGTTTCTTCAGGGATTGTCTGTGTGCCTTGAGTTTGGCACCCTTGTTCTAGATGCTGAGGTCCCAGAAAGTTGTGCAGAGAAGCACAACAAAGACGCTAAGAGGGATGGAGGCTAAATCGTAGGACGAACGGTTGAGGGAGCTAGGTATGTCTAGTCCAGTGATGGTTAACCTTTTTGCCATCGCGTGCCAGGAGAGGGGGGCGGGGGAGGGTCGCGTGCCCACGTGCATGTGTGCGCAACCCCCTCCCCCTCCCCCCCACTCCTGGCACATGATGGCCTAGTAGGCCCGTTTTTCTTTCTTACCTGGTTCCAGATCCTCTCTGTGTATCTGGGAACGGCGAAAACAGCCTTTCCCACTCGCTTGGAGGCCCTACGGAGGCTGAAAAAGCCCATTTCCCAACTCCCGGTGGGACAGGAAGTGACATTTTTTGCTGTCCCCAGCCTCCAGAACCTCTCTAGGAGTCTCTAGGAGCCTCTCTAGGAGTCTCTAGGAGCCTCTCTAGGAGTCTAGGGGCAGGAAACAGCCTGTTTCCCTACTTCTGGTGGGCCCAGAAGGCCCGAAAATCAGCTGGCCGGCGCGCGCATGCGCCCCAGAGCTGAGCTGGCGTGCCCACTAATATGGCTCCGCGTGCCACCTGTGGCACGCGTGCCATAGGTTCGCCATCACGGGTCTAGTCTAACAAAGAGGAGAATTTGGAGTGATACGATAACTGTCTTCCAATACCTAAAGAGCTGTCACAGAGAAGAGAGGGACAAGAAGTAACGAATGGAAGCTTGTCAAAGAGAGATCCAGCCTAAGAAATAAGGGGAAATTTTCTGACAGTCAGAACAATTAATCAACACCGGGGCCCAATCAATCAGTGTGCCTCCAGATGCTATGGGTACTCCATCGCTAGAAGTTTTCAAAAACAGAGTGGACAACCGTTTGACCAGGTTGGAATAAGGTCTCCTGCCCTGAGAAGTGGGGGTTAGAGTAGAAGATCTCTGTTAGGAAATGGTTTTACCTAAAGTTGGGTTGGCAATATATAAACCATCAATATAGCTTTAAGACTGCTGTATTGCATCAAACTGTGTCCTGATTGGTTAGTTCTGTAGCCAATGTCCTGAAAAGGGAGCTAGAAACACGGTTTGTTTATCTTTGATGCTCTTTGCTGTGTTTGCTACTGTTGGCAACTGTTTATCGTGTATGACTACAACGACTGGTAAGAAGACTTTGTTATTGGATTATCCCTGGACTATTGTTTGATATCTACTGCTTTATATGTGAACGACCTGGACTGTTTCTTGGACTGTGCCTTATTACTATTTCTTGAAAGTAAACACAACTCAGTGTATCTGTGCGTTGGCTGTGTTATTTCCTAAATACTCTCAATCGCTTTTCATGTGCATACCCTTGCTACTCAAAGGTTGTTCTGCAAATTCCTCAACAAGGTCTCTTCCGGCCTATGATTCTACCGGGTTTCCCCAAAAGTAAAACCGGGTCTTATATTAATTTTTGCTCCAAAAGAAGCATTAGGGCTTATTTTCTGGTTAGGTCTTATATTTGGGGGAAAATACGGTACTAAATGCATCCATCTGGCTGACAATCTTAACTGGGGTTTATTTTGGAGATAGGGCTTATATTACGAGCATCCTGAAAAACCATGCTAGGACTTATTTTCCGGTTGGGTCTTATTTTTGGGAAAAGAGGGTTATAAACAAATAGGTTACCAAGTAGTTGATATTTTAGCCTTTCCATCGTTTATTTTCCAGGTTCTTACAGTTGGATATCATGATTGCTGCTGCATCTGGATGTATAAAGACTATGAGGAAGCACAAAAGTTTGCCGTCGGTGCAGTTAGAAGCACTTAAAGTCATTTTACGTTGCCTGGTTCCAGGTAAGACGCCTTACAGAACATACCTGTAGTAGCGTAAACTAATCCAAACTAGGTACCACGAATAAAGAGCCTTGTTTATGTAGCATCTTAAAATAAATGTATTTATTCCTTCTTTCTGTTTTAGTCCGTACTTTTACCCTAATTCTTCTGCTTCCTGAATCACTGGATAGTTTTCTTTTAAAACTTTACGATTGAAATGTAGTGCTTCAATTTTGTTTTGTGTGTTTTTTTTTTCTATACTTATTTCATAAAACTATTTATAAGCACAAAATCCTTTGAGATGCCTCCAACACAAAACCTTGGTTAGAAATCTGTTTTAAGAGCATTAAATAATTAAGAATTCGCTCCAAAGAGTTCATTGTGTTCATATTCAGTGGTGGGTTTTAAATAATTTCACCACCGGTTCGTCAACAATGTGAGTGTGTGCGACTTCCGGGCATGTGTGCGTGCACGGCTTCTGCACATGCGTGTGTGCACGGCTTCCACGCATGCACGTGTGCACGTTTCTGCCATGCAGCGAGGCTCAACTGAGCAGCCTTTTGGGGCCTGCTCCCCTCCATCTCTGCTGTCCGGGGCAGGGGCTGCTTCTCTCCGCACTGCTGGGAGAGCGTCTTGTGCAATTTAGCGGCTGTGAGCCGCCCCTTTCCTCTAAGTCCCATCCGGACAGCGCTGTGGCACAGAGAAGCAGCAGCTATGTTGAAAGAACCTTCCGGTCCATTCCCAAACCGCTTCGGCCCTCCTGCACCCATGCTGCCACCCCCCACGGCCCTTCGGCCCAGCGGTGTCGTAGTTTGAGGCCAGAGGGGGACGGCGGCATGTGGGCGGAGGCCTGGGGCAAGGCCGGAGCAGGGGAATGGCACGTCCCCGGGCCCTTACCTTTGGTGAGCAGAGGGGGTGAGACGCTGAGGCAAAACACAGAGATTAGCTGGGCCATGTGGCAAAGGCAAGATATAGAGGGCGGGGTGGGGCGAGGTGGGTGGGGCCAGCCAGTGGTGCGATTTGCGGGTTCTCAGAACTGCACAGAATCATTACTACCGGTTCGGTAGAACCGGTCCGAACCGGCTGCATACCACCTCTGTTCATATTGCATAAGATTTTGAACTATGAAACGCTGAGTCTTTTTCTTTGTGTGTGAGTGTGGGTATGCGCGTATCTTTTATGCATTTCAGTTACAGTAAACCGCTTTTACCAATTGTTTCCCTGTGTTGCAGGAGTGCTACAAAATCAGCACCACGATAGTTCAGAAGAGACTAACCAGGAAGCCATGTTAACACTTATGAAAAGTCAGTTTTTGTTAGAAGGAGGTCATTCGCTTGTCATTGGTGCTCTGAACACGGTACGGTTAATTTTTGTTACTGTTGAATATGCAAGTAGGAGTGAGTCTTACATCAGCCTTTGCTCGTTGGTTCATTTTCCCGCTAGCGGGAAAATGAAAAAGCATCAGTGGCTGCCAGGCTGGACAGCTCCTTGTAAAAGGAGCTGCAGCCTCGGGCAGTTCTCAGTTCGTAGTTAGTTTGTTGTTGTCCCCTGTTGCCTGCAATAAACGGTTGTTTTACTTCACTACGATCGCCCTGCCTCTCTTTTCATATCCAGACCTAACAGTTAAGTCTGCCTTATTGTAATCACCATGTATTTAATAGGTAACTCTTTTCAATACTACAAGCTGGTTATAACAGCTAAATAAGATCTGAGTTGCATTGTCTTCATTGAAGTAATCAGTCTATGAAATCATCTCCTTTTTAGGTGGAAAGCTGGCAGCCCAGGTTCGAGACCCGAGCTCTGTGCGGGGTCTCGAACCTCCTGTTCCTTGGCTCAGCTCCTGCCCACCTAACAAGTTTGAAAGGATGCAAATTTATCTTCTTTTAACGACCCCATAATCCCCTTGCGGATCTGGGCAACTGAATGGAGCTGAGTGTTTACTGGCCGGATGCCTTTCCTGTTGCCAGTACAGAGTTTTGTTCACTTATAAGTGTGGAAAAACAGTCACGGGTTACTTTTTTCAGTGCCGTTGCAACTTTGAACGGTCACTAAATGAATTGTCGTAAGTCAAGGATTGCCTGCATTTGCATCAAGGCTCGATAAATTGGAAGATTTATGTAAATAAATATAACCATTTGATTTTTGGGTTTTTTTTTTTTTTTTTTTACTTCTAGTTTATTGGAAATCCAGGCATTCAGAGGTGTGGACTTCAAATACTTTCCACTATAAAAGAACGTCCAACTTTATTACAAATGTTATCCAATCTCGGAATGGCAGATACTCTGCTCCACACACTACAGATGTATCCAGATGATCAAGGCAAGCAGTGTAAACCATTTATTTTGAATCTGAGAATGTCCGGTCATCAAATCAAAAGGTTTTGTCAACCTGGAGAAATGTGCAGATGTATGAGCCAATTCCCAACATTTTCTGTCATTGCTTTGAGACGCCTAGGATGGGTAGCTGTATTTTAGAAGGTTGATCTAGAAAGTTTGCATGCAATGTTTAGTCACCTGTATTTTCAGATTTGTATGCATGACCCGTTGTTCGTTACTCCCAGCCAAATTAGAACATAGAATAATAGGGTTAAATCAATGATTCCTTTATTAGGAGCGCCAGCAGCCCCGGCAAAAGGTTTCTCTCTCAACGCAGGCTAACAAGTCTGTCCGGCAGGGAGACGAATAGTTGTCTGCCACATCTATTTGTTGTGGTCCGCCAGCAGCCTGTGGAGCTGGCAGCGGAGTCGGACAGTGAGGAGGCTGAGGAAGAACATGGGCCAGTCCTGGAGGCTGGGGAAGGCCCAGATGAGGGCTCTGCGCCGGAGGCAGAGATGGGGCCAGGGCCATCGGGGAGTGATGTGTGGACTTCGGAGCCTCCAGAAGCTGACAGTAGAGAGGCAGAGGAACAGGAGGAGCCTGTTCCTAGTGCACGTATGAGAAGAGCTGCCAGAAGGCAGGAGCAGATAAAGCAGAGAGGACGACTCGGGAGTAAGGCCAAGAGATGATTGGCCCCTCCCATAAGGCTTAAAAGAGGCTCTTGGCCTCTTTGCCGGAAAACAACCGTTGAGAGAATTGCTTCTTGTTTGGCTCTAGTTATTTCTTCTGTTCCTGAACTGTTGCCAAGAGAAGCCTTTGGCAGTTTGCCTAATTATCCCAAGGTCAGAGATAAACTAAATACTGGTGTTTTGAGGACTTTGCTTTCATTTAATTTAGAATATGCTGAGAATGAGTTAATTCTCAGCTGCTTTAATAAAATCTATTTGTTTTTTGGGAACTGTTTTGCATTTAATATAAACTACATGGGCCTGGATCACAACACTATTCATCTCCGCTCCCTGCCCTTTATCCTCAGAGTAGGATGGGGCTTCGCTAGCAGTGGTGACTTTTCTGTCCCAAGGACCGGCCCATAGACTTCCACTGCTCTCCTCTCCTCTGCCTTCTGCGCATCCACAGGCACTGGACCCAGCTGTTCCTCCTCTTCCTCATCAGCCACCTCCAGACCTGGGGGCTGTTGACTCTCCACCTGAGGACTGATGGACAGCCCAAGCTCCACCTCTCTCTCTCTCTGCCAGCTCCATTCCCTCTTCCCCCTCGGAGCTCTCAAATTGCATTGCTATTGTCCCTGACTCCCATGCCTCCTCCTCCTCTGATTCGGCTGCTGGGGGGGCCGGCGGCCGATAGGCTACAACAAAGTAGTTCTTGAATTTGTAACCCAGTTGTTAAGTGAATCTGGCTGGGGGCAATAGGCTGACTCTGTAAACGGCTTAGAGAGAGGCTGTAACGCACTGTGAAGCGGTATATAACCCTTAAGTGCTATTGCTACAGGTCGTCCTCGACTTACAACAGTTCATTTAGTGACTGTTCAAAGTGACTTATGACCATTTTTCACACTTGCGACCTTTGTTGCAGCCCCATGACCACGTGAGCAAAATTGAGATGCTTGGCAAGCGGTTCATACTTACGACCGTCGTTGTATCCCCAAGGTCACGGGACATCCCGTTTTGTGACCTTCTGATAAGCCAAGTCAACGGGGTAGCCAGATTCACTTAACAACCGGGTTGCTAACTTATCAACTGCAGGGATTCACTTAACAATTATGGCCACCGAGGTCGTAAAATGGGGCAAAACTCACTTAACAAATGCCTCGCTTAACAACAGAAATTTTGGGCTCTATTGTGGTCGTAAGTCGAGGACTACCTGTACCGCTGTTGCAATTGTGTGCTTGATAAATATTTCCATTGTAATATTCCCAACTTTCTTTTCTTTCTAGAAATACAACGCTTAGGTTTAAACTTTCTGGGATCCTTGATATCAGAAAAGATCTTATGTACAGCCACTTTCTATGCCTTGGTATCCCCTTTGGTTTCGACGTTACGACGCTTTAAGGATGTTGTCGAAATTCAGGCTCAGGTATACACAAATGCAACACTTACTTGGGCAGGAGGATTCTTGGGGGAAACTTAAATTCAGATATTTGATATATTTTTTTCTCCTTTGTGTTGAACCAAAAGCAAGAAAGAGGATTAGGGGACTGGAGGCTGGAGGCTAAAACATATGAAGAACGGTTGCAGGAACTGGGTGTGTCTAGTTTAATGAAAAGAAGGACCAGGGGAGACATGATAGCAGTCTTCCAATATCTCAGGGGCTGCCCCAAAGAAGAGGGAGTCAAGCTATTCTCCAAAGCCTTTGAAGGCAGGACAAGAAGCAATGGGTGGAAACTAATCAAGGGGAGAAGCAACTTAGAACTAAGGAAAAATTTCCTGACAGAACAATTAACCAGTGGAACAACTTGCCTCCAGAAGTTGTGAATGCTCCAACACTGAAGTTCCTTTCAACTGTTCTGTTCTGTTCCGTCCCGTCCCGTCCCGTCCCGTTCCGTCCCGTCCCGTCCCGTCCCGTCCCATACCATCCCATCCCATCCTATCCTATTCCACTCCACTCCACTCCATTTTTTCTATTCTATTCTATTCAATTCTATTCTATTCTATTCTATTCCACTCCACTCCACTCCACTCCACTCCATTTTTTCTATTCTATTCTATTCTATTCTATTCTATTCTATTCTATTCTATTCTATTCTATTCTATTCTATTCTATTCCATTCCATTCCATTCCATTCCACTCCACTCCACTCCACTCCACTCCGCTCCGCTCCATTTTTTCTGTTCTATTCCGTTCTGTTCCGTTCCATTCCACTCCACTCCACTCCACTCCACTCCATTCCACTCCATTTTTTCTGTTCTGTTCTGTTCTGTTCTGTTCTGTTCTGTTCCTGTTCCTGTTCCTGTTTCTACTATTTCCCCTAAAATAAGACATCCCCTGATAATAAGCTCAATTTGAGTGCATGCGCTAAAATAAGCCCCTCCCTGAAAATAAGCCCTCCCCAGAAATAAGCCCTCCCCAAAAATATTTAACCGCATCAGCAGCGGGTCCCCGCCATTTCCTCTGGTTAGGGTTAGGGAGACAGAGCTGGAAATCAGGTAAGACGGCAAGAGGAGCCCCATCTTGCTCCACGCGCCCCAAAATAATAAGACCTCCCCGAAAATAAGGCCAAGCACTTATTTCGGGGTTCAGAAAAATATAAGACAGGGTCTTATTTTTGGGGAAACGCAGGTATTTCCATTTCTATTATTTCTATTCTAATAAACGCACAGGTAATCCTCAATTTAAGTCTCGGATAGAATGTGCCCATATTGAGACCAATTGAGAGCATGGGAGAGAAACATTGGGCATAGTTTGAACTTTAACGAATGGGAAGAGGCGTGGAATAAAAATTATAAACTAACTAGAGCAGCCACGTACAAGGAAAACCACTATAAAATGCTCCATAGGTGGCATTTAGCACCTGCAAGATTAGCAAAGATGTTCTCCAATGTGCACCCAAATTGTTGGAAATGCGGCCATGGTCAGGGCACCTTCTTTCATATGTGGTGGACATGCCCTGAAGTAAAAAGATACTGGAGCAAAATTTGGAGATGGTTGAAAGACATACTTAAAGAAGAAATTGATTTGAATCCAGAAATATTTCTCCTGGGAATGGTAAAGAAAGGGCATGGAAAGGAAAAGGTCCACCTCCTAATACCCATAACTACAGCTGCCAGACTGGCATACGCTCAATACTGGAAAATGAAAGACCTACCACCAGACGACCTTATAATTAGCAAAATATTAGAGTGTGCAGAGATAAGTAAATTAACGCATGAGATAAGTGATGATGAAATTTCAGATTATGATACTGTGTGGGGAAGATGGTACGAATGGATAAATGATAGAATTAAGGAAGGAGTTAAAGGTGCAGAAATTAATTAGAAATGTATAGTATAAATGACACGAGATATTTTTTCATGTATATATGTATAAACACTGCGAATCCGATGTCAAACAAAATTGTTATTATATTTTATCTGTCTTAAAAAAAATCAATAAAGTGTAAATAAAAAAAAAAAGAATGTGCCCATATTGAAACCAGCTAAGGAATGTTTAAATCTCCAACTCTCCATTCTGGACGTATTTCAGCCGATGATACATTTTCATTCATTCTATAATTTCATTATAGGGATTTCAAATGATTACAACCATACTCGACTCATCCCCTTGGTTTGCAAAGCTGCTCATACAGGAATCGTTCGAGACCTGCCTCTTCTACCAGCTCTCCGTGTGTTTTAATGAACAAAGAGATCAGCAGGTAATTCATCATTTTGCCGTATTCAGGTTACGATGGTTCATTTAGTGACCGTGACTGAAAAAAAGCGACTTCTGAATATTTTCCCACCCTGATTTTTTTTTTTAATTTGATTTATATGCCGCCCTTCTCTGGAGACTCAGGGCGGCTTACAATGCGTTAAGCAATAGCCTTCATACTTTTGAATATTTTTACCAAGTCAGCTTATTGCCCCCACAAACTGGGTTCTCAATTTACCTACCTTAGAAAGGATGGAAGGCTGAGTCAACCTTGAGCCTGGCGAGATTCGAACTTACTTTAATTGCAGATAGCTGGTGTTAAATTACAGTGCTTTAGTCTGCTGAGCTATCCAGACTCCTGATGACCATTGCAGCATTTTCCCTCATGGTCATGTGATCAAAATTTGGATGCTTGGCTACCGATTCATATTTATGACGGCTGCAGTGTCCTGCGGCCACCCGATCCGCTTTTGCGACCTTCTGACGAGCACCGTCAATGGGGAATCCAGATTCACTTAACAGCCATGTTACTAATTTAACAACTGGGGTGATTCACTTAACAACCGTGGCAAGGAAGGTCGTAAAATGGGACAAAATTCACACAACAACCGTCTCGCTTAGCTGCAGAAATATTGGGCTCAATTTTGGTCGTAAGTCGAGGCCTCCCCGGATCCTTCTTTACTCCTTTTAAATGTGTCTCAGCCCTTCCACTCATTTCTTTTAACACTTCTGGGAAGAAAAATCTTTAATTTATGAAATACGTTAACATAAGTTAAACCTCAACAGGCACCCAAGTTTCTTTTATTTTTTAATGTTAACATTTTTATTGAGTTATACAGTAATACAAAATACAAAGTAAATAGGAAAGCAGTGGGGAAGGAAAGGGGAAGGAGAAGTGAGGAAAGATAAGGAAAAAAAAAAGAGAAAGAAACATTGACTTCCGACTCTCTCTGTTACAGTAAAATAAGGCATTAACCTCCAATCACAACTTTTTGCTTTTTCCTGACAATATAAACAAGCCATTTCTATAACGATCTATCAATCATCATCATCATCATCGTTTAACAACCCCATAATCCCTTGAGGGATGGAGTCTGGGCAAATGCATGGAGCTGAGTGTTTTAATGGCCGGATGCCTTCCTGTTGCCAATGCGGAGTTATATTCAGCAGATATATTCTCATGGTGCCCAGAGAGAGAGAGAGAAATATCTGCCTCTACCTAGGATCGAACTCACAGACTCCTGATTGTGAGGCGAGAGCTCCACCTCTAGGCCACCGCACCCCTCCGTATAAAGATCTGTCGATCCAATCGGTAAATCCCAAAGTCAACGTTTCGTTCTTCTCCGCATCAAGCACGAAGTTCAGAAGCCGTGTTCTGACCTAGGCGTTCCCAAACCACGAAGCAGACTCCTTCTCCCGACAAAAATCCCTTTTTATTAAGTTACTGTGAATTCCTCTCATTCACACTCAGCAAAATCTTTCAAGGGAGAATTTACAGACACAGACCTTATCTGGCTTGGAGAGGTGCCAGGCCGATATCGTCAAAACTTGGCAAGGAGTCTCGGAGAGTCACAAACCAATTAAGCGAACTAATCGTCTCCTGCAAACTCCACTCCCCTTTCGCTCCTCTTTTATTCCCTCTGGGAGGGGCCCTTCATCGTCCACCTGTGGCCTTACTCCCAAGTCGACCCTTGTTCTTTAGCTGTTCCCTTCGTTTGGCAACTCTGTGCACGCGCATACTGGGAACAGGCTCCAGCTGTTCGTCTGCCTCACTGATGTCTGACTCCGAAGGCAGCTGATCACTGTCAGTGTTCTGTCCCCGTCCGACACACACACACACACCAACAGACGTCCAAGAGTTAAAAACCAAACCAGCCGACAAAATCCTTTTCCTTATGATAACGGAACTTGGCAGCAACCTAGTGGCTGCCTGCCAAGAGTTTTATTACTCACGAAGAGATAACTTCTCTCCGCTTCTGGTACATCAAAGTAAAATGTTCAATAATTACAGAGTAACTTAAGTCCAAATATAATCCAGCAAAGTCTATAGCAAAAATCCGGCAATGCAGAATGGCGTGGAAGCTTTCAGCTTTTTTCGCCACAAGGCTTGACTGGCCACCACGCTCCCTTTTATACCCTGTGGGGTGTGGTCCAGTGACTCAGCCTAATCTCTGGCACCCCTTTTCTTCTGTTGCACGCGCTTATCTCTGCGATGCTGTCGAGGATCCAGCCAAGACTCATTACTCTCATCACTGTCCACCTGTGGCTGCGTGGACGTGCTTGGCCCCGGGCCTATCTCTTGCCCTTCGGTGGACACCAAAGGCATTGCCAGAGAGGAGGATCCTGGAGAGGGAGGCCTTGCTAACTCCTCTCCTTCACTCTCGGAGTCCTCTCCTGCCGATGACACAGGCTCAGGTAACGGAGCCACAACAATCAGAGCCTTCCCCAGACTCCAGACCTGGCCCATGTTCCTCCCCAACCTCCTCACTGTCCGAATCTGCTGCCAGCTCCGCTGGCTGCTGGCGGGCCACAACAAGCGGTCTCCATGTGGAAACAAAAGTACTTATGTTCTTTTCTTTAATCAAAGTGGCCCACCTGCACCCAAGTTTCAATCCTCTTTCGGTCCCCTTTCTAGTTTCAAAGCCTTTGCTGTAAATGCTTTGCGAAAATAACTGAACACGACGACTTGAAAAACCTGATGCTGGAGAAGGCCTGTGAGGAATGCAACAGCGCTATGGCCGAGTGTTTGCTGCTCCTGGGCGCCGACGTAAATAGAAGCTCGAAGGAAAAACCCTTAATTTACGAAGTACGTAAGTTAAAAACCGCGGGCAGACAGGCTCAAGTCTAAAATTGCCTGGTTTTTTAACGCCTCGGTTCGAAACGCCTTTGTTCCTCTCCTTAAAATGGCAAGAACGACTTTAATCCAGTGTATTTGGCAAGGTGGCATGGCAACTGGTTTTTTTTTCTGGTTTTGCTTTGAAGACGTTTCGCTTCTCATCCAAGAAGCTTCTTCGGCTCTGATCGGATGGTGGGGAACGGGAGGATTTATATTCCTTGCAGACAGCTGGACATTTGCATCCTTTTTAAAGAGTCGTTGAGGCCACTTGGAGGTTTTATCTGTTTCGTCCCAGACTTTAAAAAGCACCTTTGGGACAACTGTGGCCTCGATGACTGAGCATCTCCATAGACTTTTAGCTATGCATTTTGGGGTGAACACCCTTCGAATGGTGTGGGAGTAGGAATGGATCTCCAAGTGGCCTCAGCGACTCTCTAAAACTCTTCTCCTCCTCTCTTTCCCCTTCCCCTTCCTCTCCTCCTGCTTCTCCCTCTTCCTTCCCTTCCCCTTCTTCCCCTCTTCCTCTTCCTCTTCTCCTCCTTCTCTTCTCCTTCTCCTTCCCTCCTCCATTTTCCCTTCCCTTCCTCCTCCTCCTCCTTCCCCTCCTCTCTTTCCCCTTCCTGTTCCCATCCTCCTACTTCTCCCTCTTCCTTCCCCTTCCCCTTCTTCTCCTCCTTCTCTTCTTTTTCTCCTTCCCTCCTCCATTTTCCCGTCCCCTCCTCCTCCTCCTCCTTCCCCTTCCCCTCCTTTCTTTCCCCTTCCCATCCTCCTCCCTCTTCCTCCCCTTCCCCTTCTCCTCCTTCTCTCCTCCTTCCCTCCTCCATTTTCCCTTCCCCTCCTCTCTTTCCCCTTCCCCTCCTCCTCCCTCTTCCTCCCCTTCCCC
>NW_026844039.1:2879049-2951639 GCF_029531705.1 Pantherophis guttatus | reverse complement strand
GAGATCATCAGTCTGCTTCTGAAAAAACTTTGCCTGGATGTGACCAACCGCAGCATTTGCCTGGGAGGATTCGGTATCGGGCGCATCGAACCTTCGTGGCTGATCCCCTTGTTTCCAAGCAGACTTGCATCCTCCCGGAAACAAACCAGTACGCTAATCTTAAGATACGTGTAGTTGTCAGGCGCAAACACTCGGACACACCGGTGTAGAGTTCAAACTCGTACTTTATTGTGGCCTTCCTCTCATACAGGTAGTCCTCGACTTAGGACGGTTCAAAGTTACAACGGCACGGGAAAAAGTTACTTATGACCGGTTTTTTTTTCGTACTTACGACCGTTGCAGCATCCCCCGTGGTCACGTGATTGGCATTCGGATGCCTGACGACCGATTCACATTTATGACGGTTGCAGTGTCCCGGGGGGGGGGTCCCCTTTTTGCGAATTTCCGACAAGCAAAGTCAAACGGGGAAGCCAGATTCACTTAACAACCCTGTTACTCATTTAACAACTATAGTGATTTTTGGCAAGGCTCACTGAACAAATTTCTCACTTAACAACGTAAATGTTGGGCTCAGTTGTGGTCGTAAATCGAGGACTACCTGTATTAAGACAAAAACTGAATTCCATCGCTTTGCAGTTCTGCATTATTTTGAAACGGGTTATCAAAGCTTTCCAGTTGCTCTGAACTGGGAATCGAACTACGTGGACACCGCACCTATGTTCAAATTACTCACGGCTCTGAACACAGCCATTGTACGTAGTACCGCAAGGGTATCTAACTGGATTCCTTCGAGGGCTGGATCAGCACTGTAGATCTCCTCCACGGGCCGGGGGAGGAGGGGGGGGAGAGAGACGGGACGGATACCTCCTGCAGCATTTGCCGGGCAGAACGGGGCGCAGGTGGGGCCTTGCGCGGTCCCTTCCCCGGGGCCTGTTTTCGGCCTGGACGGCCTCCTGCAGCACTTTGCCGCCCAAAACAGGGCATGGGGAGGCACCGCGAGCCGATCCTTTGCTATTTCCAGGCCGACCCCGTGGCCCAGATCTAAGCTCCCAACAGGCCGGATACGGCCCGTGGCAGGGGTGGTATTCACTTACCTTTGCTACCGGTTCGCGAATGCGAGTGCATGCACCATCTTCGCACATGCACAGAGCATCCAAAATGGGACGTGATGACGTCCGGGCGGGTGGGCGGAGCCTCCTGCAGCCGCCGCTACCAGTTTGCCCAAACCGGATAGAACCAGCTGAATACTACCACTGGCCCACGGGCCTTGAGTTTGACACCCTTGTAGTACCGGCATCTAGTCTATCCAATATTTGTGAAATAGTATTACTTTTCTTTCTTGCACGTAAGATCCAAGTTCTCCCTTGGCCGTAATGATCCTTCGATACCAGAGGACGAGTAGTTACGAAGATCAGTCAAGACGATCTGACATAAATAGCCAGAACGATGAAATGCAGAAGTTTGAAGAATGGACGTTCTTACCTGACCCTTTAGTGGACAGCGTTTTCTCGTTGACCGATGATGTAGACAGCGAAGGTAAGTATGCTTAATGAAATGAACGGATTTATCCCTCTATTAATATATCAACACTAGCATATAAAAAGAACACATTCCGTTGGGTCAGAGGTGGGTTTCAGCAGGTTCTGACTAGTTCTGGAGAACCGGTAGCGGAAATTTTGAGTAGTTCAAGCACTCATCACTTCTCGTCTGGACTATTGTAACGGTCTCTATATGGGGCTCCCCTTGGGGTACACCCGGAGGCTCCAACTGGTGCAGAATGCGGCCGCGCGGGGGATTATGGGAGCGACTGGGCGCTCCCATGTGACTCCTCTCCTGCGCGAGCTGCATTGGCTTCCGGTGGACTTCCGGGTGCGCTTCAAGGTGTTGGTGATCACCTTTAAAGCGCTCCATGGCTTAGGGCCAGGGTACTTACAGGACCGCCTTCTGCCACCAATAGCCTCCCACCGGTCAGTTCGCTCCCACAGAGAGGGCCTCCTCAGGGTGCCGTCGGCTAGACAATGCCGGCTGGCGACCCCCAGGAGGAGAGCCTTCTCTGTGGTGGCACCTACCCTTTGAAACAATCTACCCCCAGAGATACGAGTGATCTCCGACCTCCGGACCTTTCGTCGGGCCCTAAAAACTCATCTCTTTCAGTTAGCCGGTCTCTCTTGATTTTATGATTTTATGGTTGGTTTTAAATTTTGATATGGATTTTAAATCGATAAATTTTAAACTATGGGCCAAATTTAATTATTTTAAATCTATTTTTAATTGTATTTATGTATAAATGTTTTTATTTTGGCTGTTCACCGCCCTGAGTCCGAAAGGAGAAGGGCGGTATAGAAATTCGAATAATAAATAAATAAATAAATAAATAAACCAGTAGTAAAAATACTGACTGGCCCCATCCCCATCTATTCTCTGCCTCCCAAGTCCCAGTTGATTGGAGGAAATGGGGATTTTGCAGTAACCTTCCCCTGGATTGGGGAGGGAATGGAAGATTTTACAGTATCCTTCCCCTGGATTGGGGAGGGAATGGAGATTTTACAGTATCCTTCCCCTGGAGTGGGGTGAATGGGGATTTTGCAGTAACCTTCCCCTGGATTGGGGAGGGAATGGAGATTTTACAGTATCCTTCCCACCAAGCCACGCCCACCAAGCCATGCCACGCCCACCAAGCCACACCCACAGAACCGGTAGTAAAAAAATTTGAAACCCACCACTGCATTCGGTATATGAACCAGGGAGCGATGTGTGTATATCACAAGGCTGTGTGAGATTCTAAAGTTTTCTACAGCACATTTTTTAAAAAAAAATAAAATATTAAATACGTTATCTCTGCCTCCATTCCTCTAGCTGTAATGTGCTAATCTGTTTTAATCTGCATAATCTATGCATTAGGGATATGCAGAACATATTATTGTTTTAATTAACTTCACTGCAACTCGGAAGTTGTAAGTCAGAAGTGGTGAGTATTGCATGAGAAGGACTGACTTAAATATCTAGTCATGAATCTATATTTGTGCACTTTCTCTGTGTCAGGGATGGCTAACCTTTTTGCCGCTTTTCCGTGCCAAAAGCGGGGGGAACGCGGGGGGGGAGGTTGCGCACAGGTGTGCCCACACCCATAATTCAATGCTGCACCCCGTCCCCTTTGCACATGCACGCACAACCCCCCGCCGACCCCCACTTTTGGCATGCGATGGCACGGTGGGCCTGGTAGGCCTGTTTTTCGCCCTCCCCAGGCTCCAGAGGCTTTCTAGGCACCTGGGGAGGGCGAAAACAGCCTTCCCCACTGCAGCAGAGGCCCTCTGGAGGCCAGAAACAGCCCATTTCCTGGCTTCCGGTAGGCCCAGAAGGCCCGAAAATCAGATGACCGGTGCGCACATAAGCGCTGGAGCTTAACTAGGGCAACACTTGCGTGGCCACAGATATGGCGGCACGGGTGTCATAAGTTCACCATCAAGGCTCTATGTGGTCTGATGACCTTTAGTAGGAGCAAAGAAGTCCTAGTAAACTTTTAGTAAGCTACTTCACAGAAGGAGAGGTCAGGAGATGCAGCTATTGCTCTGTGTACATGTTCCTTTTCACTTTTAAATATATTTCTCAATTGTTTAACATTAAATAATGTTAATCTGGCTTAACATGAAATAGATGTACTATTTACTCAAAAAGTCTTCTTTAAAAGTTAAAACCCTGTATTATTCATGTTCCGATGAGAGTTAATATTATTTTTCGTAAATAAATTGATTTAGGCTACCATACAGGTAGTCCTCGACTTACAAACAGTTCATTTAGTGACCGTCCGAAGTTACGTAATTGAAAAAAAGTGACCAATGACCATGTTTTACACTTACACTTTTTTGATTTTCTGACAATCCAACTCAATGGGGAAGCCAGACTCACTTAACAGCCGTGTTACTATTTTACAAACTCGAGGGATTCACTTAACAGCTGTGGGAGGAAAAGTTGTAAAATGGGACAAAACTCACTTAACAAATGTCTCACTTAGCAATGGAAAGTTTGGGCTCCATTGTGGTTGTAGGTTGAGGACTGCCTGTATATTCTTCGGTCATATCATGCTACATTTTTGAGCGGTGTGGTGGCCTAGCAGTGAAGCTAATAGCCTCCTGTTCAGAAGGTTGGGAGTTCAATCCTGGGTAGTGCAGATAATTTGTCTCTCCCCTGGTGCAAAGAAAAAAAAAACTGCTGCGAACTCCATGTAGGCATCAGGAAGGGCATCCGGCCAGTAAATGCTCAGCTCTATCCAGTTGCCCCAACTCTACCCGAATTATTTAAGAGGGATGAAAGTCATAAAAGGGGAGAGTATCATGCTACATTTCTGACATCTGGATTGTTACTAGTTGGAGTTTGGTGTGTTTGAGTCTATTTAGTTTTTTTTCACTTCCCTGTTTTATACATATATATATATATATGTAATTTATTTTAATCGATTGTCTTCTTTTTGCCTCAGGGAGTGAAAGCTCGTTTATAGTGAGGCAGAAATCTTACTCTGTGGCAGCTGTCGACCGCCAGAAACCTCTTCAGACGTATACTCCTCCGCTACAAAGACATTCCAAGTCTGTGGTGAGACCAATAGTTCAAACGAGTTCTAATTGTACCGGTAGTCCTCATTTAACGATGATCAGTTCAACCCCCGTTCAAACTTACAATGACTCTATGCAGTGGTGGGATTCAAATAATTTAACAACCGGTTCTCCGCCCTAATGACCGGCTGGGTGGGCGTGGCCAGGGGGTGTGACAGGCAGCACTCCACCTCCTGCACCCCTCCTGGGAGTAAAAACAGGCCACTGGGGGGGCACCCCCCCCCACGCCCCATTTTGGGCCTAGGAGGGCTCCCTGCAGTTACCTAAGAGCCAAAATGGGACACATGGGGACTCTTAGAAGGGGTGGGGTAGAAAGGGGCGGGACGGGGCCACCCAGCGATTTAATTACCGGTTCACCCAAACTGGCCCGAACCGGCTGAATCCAGTGGTGGGATTCAGCCAGTTCGCACCACTTCGGGAGAACCGGTTGTTAACTTTCTGAGCAGTTTGACACACTGGTTGTTGGAAGAAATCATTAGGGCAGAGAACGGGTTGTTAAATTACGTGAATCCCACCACTGGCCGAATCCCACCACTGGCCATATCCCACCACTGGCTCTATGACCCCAGTGACTCCAGAGCACTGCGACCGTCATAAATATGCCACGGAGTGGCTGCAACGATTGTAAGTGTGAAAAATGGTCCTAAGTCCCTTTTTTCCCCGAAGGGTGTTGTAAACTTTGAACGGTCACTAAATGGACTGTTGTAAGTCGAGGACCACCTATATTTAGCCACGTCTTTCTTTTATCAGTAGTGTCTATTTTACTTTGGACAGGGAAAAATAAATCGCTCATCTAAATTAGATTAGCACTTTTTGCGAGCAAGGAATCGCGTCTTGAACGTGGAATATCCTTAAAGAATAGAATAAGGGAGTTGGAAGGGACCTTAAAGGTCTTTTAGTCCAACCCCCTGCTTAGGTAGGAAATTATATACCAGCTAATGTGCAGCTCCTCCCCCATCTGCACGGCTTTTGCACATGCTCTCCCTTGCACTGCATGCCCAATCACAGCATCTGCGAATGCACGCAGGTTTTGCGTGGTTCCCCCGTGCGCTGCATGTGCAATTGCACCATCTGTGAATGCATGTGGTTTTTGCGCACACAATGCACATGTGCGAATGCTGTCTGTGCATGTTGTACACAAGTTCTCTCGCACACATGCGCAAATGCACGCCCATGCGCAGGAGGGCTCCGAAAACCAGCTGGATCCCCTGAATTGCACGCATGCACACCGGAGGCCCAAACACCATCTGGGGAGCGCTTACATGCGCAGCTGCAGGTGAGTTGCGCGACAGCTTGCGTGCCCGAAAAGATGGCTCTGCGCGCCACCTCGGTCACGCATGCCATAGGTTCTCCATCACGGCCTTCTACCACTTCAGACAAATGGTTATCCAACATCTTCTTAAAAACTTCCAGTGTTGGAGCATTTACAACTTCTGGAGGCAAGTTGTTCCACTGGTTAATTGTTCTAACTCCGTGATGGCGAACCTATGGCACGAGTGCCACAGGTGGCACACGGAGCCGTATCAGTGGGCACGCGAGCATTGCCATAGCTCAGCTCCAGCACACATCTGTGCGCCGGCCACCTGATTTTTGGGCTTTTCAGTCCTTTTCAGAAGTTGCGAAATGGTCTGTTTCCGGCCTCCGGGGGAGTGGGGAAGGCTGTTTTCGCCCTCCCCAGGCTCCTAGAAAGCTTCTGGAGCCTGGGGAGGGTGAAAAACAGGCCTACCGGGCCCACTATACCATCATGTGCTAAAAGTGGGGGGGCGCATGCCCAGGGGTGGGGCACATTGAATTATGGGTGTGGGCGCACATGTGGATGACCTCACCGCGCTCCTCCCGTGTTTGGCATGCGACGTCAAAAAGGTTGGCCATCATTGTTATTATTATTAATTATTATTATTAATTTTTGATTTATATGCCGCCCTTCTCCGGAGACTCAGGGCGGCTTACAATGCACTAAGCAATAGCCTTCATCCTTTTGTATATTTATACAAAGTCAGCTTATTGCCCCCACAATATGGGTCCTCATTTTACTTACCTTAGAAAGGATGGAAGGCTGAGTCAACCTTGAGCCTGGTAAGATTCGAACCTGCAGTAATTGCAGGCAGCTGGTCTTAATAACCAGCTTAATAACAGGGTGCCTTAGACCACTGTACTACCAAGGCTCTAACTAGATTTTTAATTTTTTGGCCTTTTTTTCAGGGGGCTGGCTCACCTTACGAACCGCTAAAGTACCAAAGGAGAAAAAACATGTTTTCTGAAGACTCGAACAGTAAGTAAAAAGTTATAACAGATTTTTAAAAGTTTAAACGTTATCTTATCGAAGCGTATCTGATCGAAAATAGCTATAATGGCGCAGAATGCTGTAATATGAGCAAGACTGTTAATAGTGTTACTATTATTGGATTGATACCAGTTTGATGTGGGTGTATTGGGGATGGTGGGGGGTGAACCCACGTACAGATAGTCCTCGATTTGCCACACTTCATTTAGTGACCGCTCAAAGTTACGACCGCACTGAAAAAGAGTGAGTTATGACCATTTTTCACACTTATGACCATTACAGCATCCCTATAGTCAGGGCTCTGCAACCTAAAAAACTCAAAGAGCCATTTGGACCCGTTTCCCACAGAAAAGAAAACACCGGGAGCCACAAAAACCCTTTCTGTGCCTGATTATTTCTTCAGCGGCCACAAAACTAGCATATGTAGTTGAATTAAACTTTGTTTTCTTCTGAAACTTTTCTCCCTATTTTGGATTTATCCATGATTGGCCTACCGGGGGGTGGGGGGGAGGTTTTGAAAAGTTCAAAAAATCACATGCTGGCGGGTATTAAACATTGGTGGTCGTGACACATATTTTCAGTGACAGGGAGCCGCAGCAGAGGGGTGAAAGAGCCACATGCGGCTCCAGAGCCGCAGGTTGCTGACCCCTGCCCATAGTCATGTGATTTACATTCAGATGTTTAGCAACTGGTTCATACTTATGACGGTCGCAGTATCCTGGGGTCACCAGATGCCCTTTTTGGGACCTTCTGACGAGCAAAGTCAATGGGGAAGCCGGATTCACTTAACAACCCTGTTCCTATTTTAGCAACGGCAGTGATTCACTTGACAAATGTGGCAAGAAAAGTCGTAAAATGGGGCAAAACTCACTTAACAAATTTCTTACTTAGCAACATAAATTCTGGACTCGGTTGCGGTCGTAAATCGAGGATTACCTATACTGTGGTTTGCATGCTATAATTTAGTTTGTTTACTTGTTAATCCCTTTATTTTTTAGTTCCACGAGCAAATATTTAAATGCATGAAAGGGTTACCTATTCTCAATACAGGTAGTCCTCGACTTACAACAGTTCCTTTAGTGACCGTTCGAAGTTACGACAATACTGGGAAAAGTGACTTATGACCGTTTTTCACACTTAATGACTGTTGCAGCATCTCTTCGGCTACGTGATCAAAATTCAGACCCCTGGCAACTGACTCATATTTATGACTGTTGCTGTGTCTGGGGGGGGGAGATCATGTGATCACTTTTTGTGACCTCCTGTTCCGCCCCAGCTACGGACCCCAAAGAACGCAGCACACACAAATTCCGTTCAAACCTTAGTTTACTAAATAAACCAGTCTTTTACAACAACGGCTGTTAATTAACTGCGTTAACAACCGCCAAGAATTCAAAGAATAATAACTGAAAGCTTACTGTGGTTGGCAGAATGCCCAGAAGCAATTTGCAGGAAGCTGATAAGATAAGCAAGACAAGACACAACGGTATGTGAATGAAGTTGTTCCCTGCAAATTGCTTCAGTCGGCGTTCCTCCTTAAATAGGCTAAGGGAGTGGCCAATTAGCCCCAAACCTTACTCTCGAGGAGACCGCCACCTGAGGAGCCACTCCTGCCTTTTGGCAGCTCTGGGCGCCCGTGCATCAAGAAGAGGCTCCTCCTCCTCCTCCTCTTCACTTAAGGGAGCTTCTGGAGGTTCTGAAGGCTCTGGTTGAATACCTGCCTCTGGCACCACATCTTCTCCAGCCTCCTCATTGTCCGACTTGAGTGTCAGCTGCACAGGCTGCTGGCGCAGCACCACATCAGCCTCCTCGCTGTCTGAATCAGCTACTAGCTGCATAGGCTGCGTACGGAACAGAACACCTACTGACAAACATAGTTAATGCGGAATCCAGATTCACTTAACAACCGTGTTACTAAGTTAACAACAGCAGTGATTCACTTAACAATAGTGGCAAGCATCGTCATAAAACGAGGCAGAATTCACTTGACAGGTTGACTCACTGTACAGCAGAAATATTGGGCACAATTGTGGCCGTAAGTCGAATACTATCTGTATTTTTAGGCAACTGTTAGATTTCTGCATTACTGAATTTTTTGAGACACTTAATCTAAAAGTTTTATAAGTGTTTGGGACAGCCAAGCCAAAAATCAATGAAACCAGTACAGCAGATGCTGCTCATGGAATTGAATTTTTAAAATTATTATTTTATATTAGAAGGCTCATCTGTATCCCAATCCAGCATGACGAGCTCGGACAGCTTCCCTTCCCTGGTCTCTGACAGAGAATATATTAAATCCCTCGATTTGTCCTCAAATGAGCTGGAGAATATAGATCTCATCGGTCAGAGTCTTTTCTTACTTACACACTTCGAACACCTCGACAAATTAGAACTGCATCACAACCAGCTTTCGTGCGTTCCGAAGCAACTCTGCGAGGTGAGTCTCCGAAGAAGAGAAGGACGAAGGAATCTGAAAATACCAGATTTTAGTCCTGAAAAGATATTAAGATGCAACTTGGAACAACTTTTCACTAGTCCCATTACTGTAGTTGAGTGAGTGGTTACTTTAAGAAAATGGTTTATAAGGATGCTGCAGTTATATAGTTATGGATTATTATGCTCACATTGGAAGATTGTTTTTTTTTTAATTTTTATTTTATTTTATTAATATATTCTATGCATCAATACACAAATGAAATATACAATTCTGCCACCATGGTGTAACGTGAGTACATTGTCCATAAATATAAAGTCATTCCTTTATACATACATACTTGCAGGGTGGATAAAAATCAATGATTTTTTTTAAAAAATTTTTTAAAAAATCAGATTTTTTTGATTTAAATCGGATTTTTTTGATTTTTAGCGAATTTATTTTAATAAAAAATTTTTGGGGTAAAAATGTATTGTAAGATCGTTTTCTATTTATGATACATAAATAATTTAGTTTATTCAGCATGAAATGGAGCTTAGTTATGTAGCATGAGGCTGTATATTCTGCAACACTGGGACTATCAGTGAGTCAACAGTGGGTCAAAGGAGTAGCAGAGATGACAGTTGCTCTTTAAAAATTATGATTTAAATCAAGTTGATTTAAATCAAGCCTTTTTACTAGCCTTTTAAATCATGATTTAAATTGTGATTTAAATCAGCTCGATTTAAATCAAATCCACCCTGCATACTTGCCATCATATATCTATTCTATCCCACCTTTTCTGGACCCAATCGTACCATAATTTCCAACTGTTATAAAATTCTGAATCTTTTTTACCATTGATCAATCTAGTTAATCTATCTGATTCCGCACACTCATTAATTTTATATATTATTTTCAAATCCATCGGTAAGTATTGATTTTTCCACTCCTGCGCAAACACTAATCTTGCTGCAGTAATAATATGAATCAACAAGAACCATATACCTGATTTAACATTCAAAGGTTTTGCCCCCAACAGGAAAATCTCGGGCCTCAATTCCAAATTGATCTGTGTAATTTCCAAAATCCACTGCCGTATTTTTTTCCAATATTTAACCGCCTGGTTTAATCCAAACTTGGATTAAACCAGGGATGAAATCCAGCAGGTTCTGACAGGTTCTGGAGAACCGGTAGCGGAAATTTTGAGCAGTTTGGAGAACCGGCAAATACCACTTCTGGCTGGCCCCAGAGTGGGGAGGAAATGGGGATTTTGCAGTATCTTTACCCTGGAGCGGGGTGGGAATGGAGATT
The DNA here is from genome assembly GCF_029531705.1 of Pantherophis guttatus. The sequence goes on along the minus strand of NW_026844039.1, from coordinate 2,941,021 downwards.
TTGCAATATCCTTCCCCTGCCACACCCACCAAGCTATGCCCACAGAACCGGTAGTAAAAAAAATTGGATTTCACCACTGGATTAAACCATTTGAAAGAATGTAGAAAATGAGATATGTGGTTAAAGTCACTTTGTAAAAATTGGGAGGACAAAGGGAAAATAAAGAAAGTTTGTGTTGATTTCTTCTATAATGGGATAAACTATTACTAAAAGTTCATATTTTATTAGGCACAATTAAAGCTGCAAAATATCTTTATAGAACAGAAACAATTCAAGATATGTCATTTTTATAGATAAAGAAAATGAAAACGGGGGAATCCGTTTATTTTTATTATAGGAGTTCCTCGAAAGAATTGTTATGATTTTTTTTGCGTTTTCCCAGATAGATATATCTCTTTTAAGTGATCCCTTAAATAAGCTACTTTTTGTATCGCCTTACCCGTGTATTTACCGTACCATAATTTATTAAATCGGCTTATTTGTCGTAACTTTTTTTTCTTCCAGACCATGAAATGTTTGACTTATCTCGACCTCCACAGCAACCGTTTAAAGTCTTTCCCACAATGTCTCTTGGAAATGCCTCAGATCGTTCACCTCGACGTTTCGCGAAATGAAATTGGACCTACCTTATGTTTCAGTCCAACGATCACCTGTCCAATGCTAAAATTACTCAATTTGTCATACAACCAACTGTTGGGCATCCCTAGATACCTTGGCAATATTCTCATCAAGCTGGAACATCTTATATTAGAAGGGTGAGAACGTAAAACTGAGTTTTTAATGTATTTTTCTCCAGCGTTGGAGATGTTGCTACCTTCGTAACAGTGGTGGGTTGCCCCCGGTTCACACCGGTTCTATAGAACCGGTAGTAAAACTGGCGGGAGGCTCCACCCACCGACCCCGACGTCATCAAAATGCTTCTGCTCATGTGCAGAAGGGCGCCCACGTGCACGAGCGAAGCAAGCGTACGCACGCGGCCCCGCTGCGAACCGGTAGTAAAGGTAAGTAGAACCCACCCCTCCTTCGTAAATGTGAAAAACGGTCCCAAGTCACATTTTTCAGTGCCGTCGTAACTTCGGATGGCCACTAAGTGAATTGTTGTAAATCGAGGACTAACCTGTATAGGAGAAAAGATCTGCAGGATGGTATTTAGTCTGTTTTAATATGTTTTAATTTGTATTTATTGGGATTGTTTCGTTTGATGTGAGCCGCCCTGAGTCCTTTGGAGAGAGGGCGGCATATAAATCCAATAAAATAATAATAATAATAATAATAATAATAATAATAATAATAATAATAATAATAATAATAATAATAATATGCAAATTGAAGTTGAGCGACTGTGGAAAAAGAAATCATGTGTTGTCCCGATTGTAACTGGAGCCCTTGGAGCAATACCCAAAGGGCTACCCCGCTATTTAGAAATTCTAAATTTGCCGGACTTGAACATTTTGACTCTACAAAAAACCACCTTACTCGGAACAGCTTACATCCTCCGACGATACCTTAACAGTTCCTAGGTCCTTGGTTAAGACTCGAGCTGCTGAGCTATTAACCAGCCTCAAAGGCTGTGAATCTCACTAAAGATTAAATAATAATAATAACAACAACAACAACAACAACAACAACAACATTATTATTATTATTATTATTATTATTATTATTATTATTATTATTAATATTTTGGTGGGATTTTACGGAGTGGGATTTTAAATGTCGTAAGCCGTCTGGAATCACCTATCTGTGAGTTGGGTCACCATATAAATCGTTTTAACAAGTCAAATCAACAACGGGCCTGTAGCAAGGCAGTTGTTTTGTGTGACCTTTGCCGTAATGCTGGTTTGTTTTGTTTTTTTTCTTTTTATCTAGTAACAGACTTTCAACGTTAGTCGCGCGAACCAGTTTGAAAGAACTGAAAAGTTTAAACATCAGCAAGAACGACATATCGTACCTGGATACCGAATTTCTGCAGGACTGCTTGAAATTGGAAATACTCAATGCAGCAGTAAATGGAATTTGTGAGTATGTGGCATTAGACGGAGCGGTGTTAGGAATGGAAGTGAATAAAATTAAATTTAAAAAATAGGCAGACCTCAACACGTTGCTGATACCATCTTTAATAACAGAATAAGAGAGTTGGAAGGGACCTTGGAGGTCTTCTAGTCCAACCCCCTGCTCAAGCAGGAAACTCTACACCTGTTGTGGCCCGTCAGCGGCCTTTGCAGCTAGTAGCTGATTCTGACAACGAGGAGGCTGGTGTGCTGCACCAGCAGCCTGTGCAGCTGGCGCTCGAGTCGGACAGTGAGGAGGCTGGAGAAGATGTGGTGCCAGAGGTAGGGATTCAGCCAGGGCCTTCAGAACCTCTAGAAGCTCCTTTAAGTGAAGAGGACGAAGAGGAGGAGCCTCTTCTCAATGCACGAGCGCGCAGAGCTGCCAAAAGGCAGGAGTGGCTCTTCAGGAGGAGGTTTCCTCGAGAGTAAGGCTTGGGGCTAATTGGTCACTCCCTTAGCCTATTTGAGAAGGAATTCCACTTGCAACAAGCTGTAGAGAACAACTTTAGTTCACTCTCCTTCGTGTCTGCAAAATTGCTTCTGGGCTTTCTGCCAACTCTAGTAAGACTGTGCTTATCTTATCTTAGAATTCTGGTAGGTTGTTAAGACAGTTCATTAACAGCCTTTAAATGATAAAGTTATTTGAGTAAAATAAGCTTTGCTGGATGTGAATGAGAGGAATTTATTTATTTATTTTTATTTATTTAATTTGTATACCACCCTTCTCCAACAGGACTCAGGGCGGTGAACAGCCACAGTAAAAACACAACATAAAATTTAAAAGCAATTTAAAAAACATTAAATAATTTTGGCCATCAATTTAAAATAACCCAGTTAAAACCAATTATAAATTTTAAACCTCAAGGATGGGGTTAAGCCAGGCCGGCTAGATGAAATAAATGAGTTTTCAGGGCCCGACGAAAAGTCCGGAGGTCTGGTATCGTGCGTATCTCTGGGGGGTAGGTTGTTCCAGAGGGCAGGTGCCGCCACAGAGAAGGCCCTCCCCCTGGGGGTCGCCAGCCGACATTGTCTGGCCGACGGCACCCTGAGGAGGCCCTTTCTGTGCGAGCGAACTGGCCGAAGTGGTGGCAGAAGGCGGTCTCGTAGATACCCCTGCCCTAAGCCATGGAGCGCTTTAAAGGTGGTCACCAACACCTTGAAGCGCACCCGGAAGACCACAGGAAGCCAGTGCAGCTCGCGCAGGAGAGGTGTCACATGGGAGCGCCCCGTCGCTCCCATAATCCCCCGCGCGGCCGCATTCTGGACCAACTGGAGCTTCCCAAGGGGAGCCCCATGTAGAGAGCATTGCAGTAGTCCAGGCTGGAATTCACAGTAACTTAATAAAAAGGGATTTTTGTCGGAACAAGGAGTCTGCTTCATACTCTTGGGAAGCCTAGGTCAAAATAATCTGTTTGATAACTGCGTTGTTTAGTTGTTTTAGGACTAAACGATTTTCCAAACCGATTAATAACACGTTTATTCCTCTGTGTTTTAGATACCATAAAGAGCTTGCCTTGTAGCATAACTACATTGAAACTATCTCAGAATGCTTTTTTCACTGTTCCAGAGGCAATTCTTCTTCTACCACAGTAAGTTACTAAGACATGTACATTAAAATTTGCATCTCCTGTTCTTCTACTGATTTCTGGAGACTTCTGGTAATCCCAAATATCTATTGCAGGGGTCTCCAACCTTTCTGATTTTACGGACCGGTGGGGGGGGTGGAGGGGATGGAGAGGTGTGCCAGTGGGGGTTTCAAATTTTTTTACTACCGGTTCTGTGGGTGTGGCTTGGTGGGCATGGCCCAAGAAAGAGTGATTATGTTGTTAGGAAAGGGGGATGGGAGAATGGGAGAATTAAAAAGCATGTCTAATTTAAAAAAATTGCACAGTGTGTGATTTAGTAAAAAAAAAAATTTGGCCCTCTGATGTGTAAATGTAGGGTTAGCATCCTTTGAAAAATAATAAATATATATATATATTTTTCTGCATGGCCCTCGTGTTTGGAAATGATTGGCGCGAGTTACGAAGTCTAACTTTTCGCTTAATAGCAGTTGTTTGTATTTCTGTCTCTCTTTGCCAGTTTGCGATCGGTGGATTTAAGCAGCAATAGAATTGGGATGTTACCTGGGCCTGCATTTTGGAAATCGTCCAATTTAAGAGAATTGATATTTAACCACAATCAAATAAGCATTCTAGATTTGAATGACAAAGCTTCTTCCTGGTCTCGGCTCGAAAAACTGCACCTGTCTAACAACAGATTAAGAGAGGTAACACACATCACAAGATAGTACTGTGTTTCTCCGAAAATAAGACCCTGCCTTATATTTTTTTGAACCCTGAAATAAGCGCTCGGCCTTATTGCCATGCGCTCAAAAGCCCGATTGGGTTTATTATCAGGGATTGGTCTTATTTTGGGGGAAACAGGATAGTTGTTCTGACTTTATCGCTGTGCTTTTTTCGAAATACTTTTCGGGAATGTTTGAAGCAATCGCTTTTCCTTCAAATATTATGTTCCTTCAGCCCTGATTGTATTGGACTGGTCTGTAAATAAACTCAAAGTAATCAGCTCCGATTTATTTTAAGACGGAGAAGCAGCGTGGCTTCTCTCCAAGTAACTGCTCAGAAAAAAAGATTGGTTTTTCCTATCTTGTCTTAATGCAAAGCTTACTTTATGAACCGTGGTGGTGCAGTGGTTAGAGTGCAGTACTGCAGGCTACTTCTGCTGACTGCTGGCTGCCTGCAGTTTGGCAGTTCGAATCTCACCAGGCTCAAGGTTGACTCAGCCTTTCATCCTTCAGAGGTCGGTAAAATGAGGACCCAGATTGTTGGGGGCCATATAGGCTGACTCTGTAAGGTGCTTATAGAGAGTTGGAAAGTACTGAAAAGTAGTAGATAACTCTAAGAGCTATTATCCTCCCTCCCTCCCTCCCTCCTTCTCCCTGCCCTGCGTTCCCTTCCCTTCCCTTCCCCTCACTTCACTTCTTCCTTCCTCCCTTCCCTTATCTTCCCTTTTTCCTTCCTTCCTTCCTACCTTCCTTCCTTCCTTCCTTCCTTCCTCTCCCTGCCCTGCGTTCCCTTCCCCTCACTTCACTTCTTCCTTCCTTCCTCCCTTCCCTTATCTTCCCTTCCCTTTTTCCTTCCTTCCTTCCTTCCTTCCTTCCTCTCCCTGCCCTGCCTTCCCTTCCCCTCACTTCACTTCTTCCTTCCTTCCTCCCTTCCCTTATCTTCCCTTCCCTTTTTCCTTCCTTCCTTCCTTCCTTCCTTCCTTCCTTCCTTCCTTCCTTCCTTCCTTCCTTCCTTCCTTCCTCTTTTTCCTTCCTTCCTTCCTACCTTCCTTCCTTCCTTCCTTCCTTCCTTCCTTCCTCCTTCCCTTATCTTCCCTTTTTCCTTCCTTCCTTCCTACCTTCCTTCCTTCCTTCCTTCCTTCCTCTCCCTGCCCTGCGTTCCCTTCCCCTCACTTCACTTCTTCCTTCCTTCCTCCCTTCCCTTATCTTCCCTTCCCTTTCCTTCCTTCCTTCCTTCCTTCCTTCCTTCCTTCCTTCCTTCCTTCCTTCCTTCCTTCCTTCCTTCCTCTTCTCCCTGCCCTGCCTCCCTTCCCCTCACTTCACTTCTTCCTTCCTTCCTCCCTTCCCTTTCTTCCCTTCCCTTTTTCCTTCCTTCCTTCCTTCCTTCCTTCCTCCTTCCTTCCTTCCTTCCTTCCTTCCTTCCTTCCTTCCTTCCTTCCTGTCTTATTCCTTTTCTCATTCTTCTTCCTGGTGGCACAGTGGTAATGCAAGATTGCAGGTTGATTGTGCCCACTGCCAGGAGTTCGATCCCGACCGGCTCAAGGTTGACTCAGCCTTCCATCCTTCTGAGGTGGGTAAAATGAGGACCCAGATTGTTGGGGGCAATAGGCTGACTCTGTAAACCACTTAGAGAGGGGCTGTAAAGCACTGTAAAGCGGTATATAAGTCTAAGTGCTATTGGTATTACTTTGCAAGAGAGGAACGAAAGAAGCCAGAGAGGAAAGTCTATCAAACTGTATTGTTAAACATCAAGCAAATGAAGTCTTCAGAAGAATACATGAAGGGTGCATATTTGCTGGAGATAAAGAATGGATCTGAACAATTTCCGTCGTGATATGAAGGCATGTTTTTCAGAATAAACTTTTCTCCCAAAGAAGAAGAGAAAATATACCACAGAATGCTCAAGCAATGCTTTTTTAAGAATAAGAATAATAATAAAAAAAAACACCACAATATTGGATTGGAGAATGTGACAATAGGGAGTCAGTTACAGGCAGTCCTTGACTTATGACCTCAACTGAGCTTAAAATTTCCATTGCTAAGCAGAACAGTGATCACGTGTCGCTGCAGCCATCATAAATATTGTCAAGCGTCTGAATTCTGATCACGTGACCATGGGGGATGTTGCAATGGTCATAAGTGTGGAAAAACGGTCATAAGTCCCTTTTTTCACTGCCGCTGTAACTTTCAAACGGTCGCCAAATGAACGGTCGTAAGCCGAGGACTACCTGTAACATTAACCTGAACGCTGTTCAAAAGAAGCAATGATTGGCCCAGAATTAACCAGCTACCACCTAGTTAATTGTCTAATTAAATATCTAATTAAAAATTAGATTAGTTTGGCATTGAACTGATACTGATAACTGATAGATTAGCAGTTCTCTTCTGAAAAAATATATATATATAAATCTTCTTTTGTCTCCAGATCCCTCCTGACATTGGATTTCTGGAAAACTTGACATCTTTTGATGTTAGTTACAATCCAGCGATCCGGTGTTTTCCAGATGAAATGGGGAAATTGTTGAATATTTGGGATCTTCCTTTGGAAGGATTACATCTTAACTTAGATTTTAAACACGTGGGAGACAAAGCAAGGGATATTATCCGGTGAGTTTGTTTTGACCATTCTTTCTATGGCTTTGGGTGGCTATTTTCACTGGAAAAACACTGCTAATAACAGAATAACAGAGTTGGAAGGGACCTTAGAGGTCTTCTAATCCAACCCCCTTCTCAAGCAGGGAACCCTATATCCGTGATGCTGTGGCACGCATGCCACACCTGGCATGCAGAGTCCTCTCTGCAAGCAAGCGAGCTGTCGCCCAGCTCAGTTTTACCATGTATGCGTGCGCCTCCCACCGGCCAGCTGATTTTTGGGATGCACAGAGGGGTGCATGCTGAAGGCGTGTGTGCATGTGCGGGGGGTGTGCGCACATGTGCAAGGGGGTGGGGTTGTGCGTGCATGCAGGGTGGCCTACTAGGCTCAAAACGGGGCAAGGGGGATACGGTCAGGGGTGAAATGTAAAATTTGTTACTACCGGTTCTGTGTCTTGTAAATCAGGAAGTGATAGAGCCTTAAAATAGTTCTTTCTCCTTTTTTTCATTATACGTTTCCTTTTTTTCCCCCTCCTTGTCAGCTCACTGATACGGTATCCCTTTTTTCCATCTAGTCAGGAGTGGGTTGCTGGGGGTTCGTAGGGGTTCGGGAGAACCTCTAGCTAAGATTCTGTGCAGTTCAGAGAACCCCCAAATCCCACTCCTGGCTGGCCCTGCCCACCCTGCTCCACCCCTCCTAGGTGTCCCCACGCAGCCCGTTTTGGGTGCATGTAAGTGCAGGGCGCGCATGAAGGCTCGGGGAGGGTGAAAAACGGGCCTACTGGAAGTTTGGGGAGGCCGAAAACGGGCCTGTTTCCGGCCTCCAGAAGGCCTCCAGAGGCTGGGGAGGCTGTTTTCGCCCCCCTGGACGCTCGAGGAAAGCCTCCAGAGCCCAGGGAAGGCAAAAACGCCCCCCCACCATGGTGCAGGAGGCCAACTAGGCCACGCCCACCATGGCCACACCCACCCAGCAACTGGGCTGAGAGAACCCCTTGCTAAAATGTTTGAAACCTACCCCTGCATCTAGTTATCAATTGTCTTGGCAGTTGAACAGGTCTGTTTGGATGGTTTCCTTCCCCGAAATATTTTTTTACCAAGAGAAGAAAACGATTTTTTTTTTAAAAAAAAAGGCAATTCTGTAATTAAAACGAACCTTTCTGTCTCTTTTTGCCAGGTTCCTCCAACAGCGTTTAAAAAAAGCTGTCCCCTACCATAGAATGAAACTCATGGTTGTTGGAAACGCCAGCAGCGGTAAAACAACCTTGTTACAACAGCTAATGAAATGCAAGAGGCCGGATTTGGGACCCCAGAAGCCGACCATCGGAATTGATGTGAATGACTGGAAGATCCCCCGAAGAGGCAAAATCAAGAAAGATACGGTTTTAAATGTCTGGGACTTTGCAGGTATTTTCTCGCGCCCCCGGGGGGGGGGGCATCGCAAAAGCAAAAAACACTTAGACTTATATACCGCTTCGTAGCACTTCTGTTCTGACCTAGGCTTCCCAAAAGCACAAAGCAGACTCCTTGTCTCCCGACAAAACCCCTTTTTATTAAGCTAATGTGAATTCCTCTCATTCACATCCAGCAAAGTCCCGGCAAACAGTCTTTCCAGGGTGAATTTACAACCACAGACCTTATCAGGCTTGGAGAGCTGCCAGGCCGATATCTTCCAAATGCAATTCTGTGCAAGGAAAGACTTGGCGAGGAGTCTCTGAGAGTCACGAACAGATCTTCACACTAATGAAGTGAACTAATTGTCTCCTGCAAAATCCCCTCCCCTTTCACTCCTCTTTATTTCCTATGGGAAGGGCCGTTCACTGTCCACCTGTTCCTTTACTCCTGAGTCGGCTCTTGTTTCTTAGCTGTTCCCTTCTCCTGGCAGTTCTGCGCATGCGCACATGGGAACAGGCTCCAGCTGTTCTTCAGCCCCACTTATCTCCGACTCTGAAGGTAGCTGATAACAGTCGGATGGCCCTGGCCCTAACTCTGCCTCTGACGCAGAGCCCTTATCAGAGCCTTGCCCAGACTCAAGGACTGGCCCATGTTCCTCCCCAACCTCCTCACTGTCCTCCCCAACCTCCTAACAGAGCCGCCAGCTCTGCTAACGGTCAACTAATGGTCAGCATTAAGTTGGTGCTAATTGAGAGTCAGTGGTCTTCAAGAGAAGTAGGACTTAGACTGCTTGTGACGACACAAAGATTCCAGACTGATTCCTCTCTTGACTCCGCCCCCACACGCTGCTTGTGACGGGCCACGACGTTTCCTCCCTTCGTGGAGCTGGGATGGGCGTGGCCCTCACGTGACGCACCCGGCCCACGGGCCGCCAATTGTGACACCCCTGTCCCTACAGGAACACAGTTTTGTTTGTCTAAACTTCTAAAGTTTGAGGAAACGTTCCGTTTTAACCATGTTCCTCATATAGCGTTTGTGTTGGAGGTGTGTGAGAGAGAGCAAATTGGAAAACCGACTGTTTCCTCACGATCTGTAACATTTTGTTCTGTGTCTATGAACCGAATGAAACGATCTAAACTCTGTTTAAATTCTCTTCTCCCTTTGGTGAGAATTGGAGGTCATGGAGAGCGTACGTGGGCATACATGCCATCTGCCAATTACTGCTGTACTTGCCTTTCTGCAGGCAAAGAAGAATTCTATAGCGCTCATCCCCACTTTATGACTCAGCGAGCGCTGTACCTCGCGGTGTATGACCTGAGCAAAGGAGAATCAGAAGTGGATGCCATGAAACCATGGCTGTTTAATATCAAGGTAACATATTTACTGATCTTTTTTTTTTTTAAAAAAAAGCAACCGATACGATAGAAAATTTGTCAGGTGCAAATAACCGGGAGCATTCATCGAGTTCAAATCAGGGAAAAGTTTATTATTGCTACCTGTGCACAAGTATCTAGTCAGCTAGCTGTCAGGCTTCTGATGGATGCCCTAATTAAATCGTGAGTCTTTTTTTTAAAAAAGTTCTTTATTTTTTTAAACAAACAAACATTTAATAGATCAGTCATTCCTTCCATGTGACATCTCGGTGTTGTCTCCAATAGTTCTTTTTGTTGTTTCTTCTATCTTTTTTTTTTTTATTTAAAAAGTTTTAACAATCATTACAACAATTTGGCGGTATATAAATTGAAAATAAATAAATAAATAAATAAATAAATTTTCCCCCCCTCCTCAACCCCCCCTCCCCCCCCCTCCCCGACACCCCCCCCCGGATTTCCCAGAGCAAAAACAGGGTATAGTATAACAAACATAAGCTAAAATAGGCTAACTTTCTGTGGTCTCCAAACTCCCCCTTGCTCTTTAACTCCCCTTTCAACTAACTAAACGTATTCAAAAAAGAAAATATAGATTTCATTCATAAGCTGTTTGAAACTTTTTAGTCCGATATTTGTTTTGAATATAGTCAATCCATCTTCTCCATGCCAATATATATCTTTCATTTGAATGGTCCTTCAGATACGCTGAAATTTTAGCCATCTCTGCTAAATTCACTACTTTTAGTGTCCATTCTTCAATAGTAGGCAAGTCTTCCTTCTTCCAATACTGCGCCACCAAAAGTCTGGCTGCTGTTATTAAATTTAAATCAACTTAGTCTCTATAACATTACAATCTGTAATTATACCTAACAAGAAGAACTGTGGAGTAAATTTTATCTTCTTTTTGAGAATATTTTGAATAATCTACCATATTTTTATCCAAAATGCCTTAATTTTTTTACATGTCCACCATATATGATAATACGTGGCATCATCACATTCACATCTCCAACACTTAGGTTGCACACTTGTTTCTTGTTTCTTCTATCTTCATTCTCGCCCACTCCATTACAACAATTCATCACTAACAGAATATTCTGATTATAGCATTTTTATACATAATTATTAATTTACTTATTTGTATTTCTTCTCTAACCAATGGTAAAATTGATTCCATATCTTAAAAGTATTCTGAATCTTCTCTTTCTTTAATCATTAAAGTCAGTCTATTCATTTCTGCACAGTCTAAAATTTTTTTAATTACTTCTCCTTCCAAAGATATTTTCTCTGCTTTCCCATGTTGTGCATAAACAATCCTTGCAGCTGTTATTACATGTATAATCAAGTAGATATTTTCTTTACTAATTTTTTCTGGGAGGATACCCAATAGGAACAGCTCTGGTGTTTAAATCAATACGTTGTTGTATCATTTCTTCCAGCCATATCTTAATTTTATTCCAATAATTTTTAGCTTCTGAACATGTCCACCACATATGAACCTGGTAACTGGTGACATTTTCAACATTTAGCTGATATATCTTTAAACATTTTTGCCAGTTTCTCAGGGGGCATATGCCATCTATAAAGCATTTTATATTGTTAAATCATGAGTCTTGAGCTAAGCTTCAAAAGAAATCCAGTTATTTATTAGAAGCTTCATGTCGGCTCGTTCCCAAGTGTCATTAATCACATTAGCCAATGGAGCAATTTCGAGGGTTGTAGAGGTCACTCCCCTCGGCTGCTGTATATAACCCTGGGATACAGCCTTGAGAAGAGATAAGCACGGAATGTGCATCTGTCTTTGGCTACTGTGCCATTTCCCCGGTTTCCCATCCCCCCCTGGCCTATGGCAACTTAAGAGCAGGCCAGGGATGCTTTGCGTCAAAGAATTTGAGACTTTTCTTTAAGTCAGAGGTGTCAAACTCGATTTCATTGAGGGCCGCATCAGGGTTGTGTTTGACCTCTGGGAGCCAGGGGGCGTGGCCAGCTCATCATCCGTTTTCGGCCGCGATGGCCTCCTGCAGCCCTCTGCCAATGAAAACAGAGTGGGGCTGCCCTGGAAACTGCGAAGGACCGGCCCACAGTGCCTCTGCCAGCAAAAATGGAGCTCGGCCGCATAGGGTCCCCCCTACGAGCTCCATTTTTGCTGGCAGAGGGCTGCAGGAGGCCATCATGGTCCAAAATGGTGCTTGGGGGGGCCACTGGCAGAGGCACTGCGGGCCGGTCCTTCGCTGTTCCCAGGGAGGCCCTGCAGGCCAGATCTAAGCATCCCGCAAGCCAGATCCAGCTCGCGGGCCTCGAGTTTGACACCCCTGGTTTAAGTAATTCAGATTTTATTCCTCATGTTGTTAAAGCTGGCCTGGTGGTTAATGAGAATTCTAAACTGCTTGACAAATCTCGGGTGACATTCTGGTTGCCAGGTGGCTAGGACTGATGATAACAGAGTGGAATAAAACCAACTGCACAAAAAAGGATGGCGATTGGAGAAGAGCCTCGATCGAGAACTCTGCCACTTCTGTTTTATAGACCCGAGCATCTTTCTCCCCTGTGATTCTCATCGGGACTCATTTAGACATCGCGAACGAGAAGCAGCGTAGAGCTTGCATCAGTAAAATCACCAAGGAGCTGATGAACCAGAAGGGATTTCCTAAAATCCACGACTATCACTTTGTGAACGCTACAGAAGAGTCGGAGTCCGTGGCTAAACTTCGACAAATCATCATCAAAGAATGCCTGGATTTTAAAGTAAGCCGTTTCGCTTTAATGTACAAGTATAAATGGCACTTAGACTTATATACCGCTTTACAGTCCTCTCTGAGCGGTTTAGAGAGTCAACCTATTTATTATTTATTTATTATTTAAATTTCTATACCGCCCTTCTCCAGAATAGGACTCAGGGCGGTGAACAGCCAGAATAAAAAACAATACATACAAAATTTAAAAACAATTTAAAATAATTAAATATTATTGGCCGTAAATTAAAATAACCCAATTTAAAAACAATTTAAAATTAACTCAAGCCAGCCCCGCTAATTGAAATAAATGGGTTTTCAGGGCCCGACGAAAAATCCGGAGGTCTGTTATTGTACGTATCTCCGGGGGGAGGTTGTTCCAGAGGGCGGGCGCCGCCACAGAGAAGGCTCTCCCCCTGGGGGTCGTCAGCCGACATTGTCTGGCGGACGGCACCCTGAGGAGGCCCACTCTGTGCGAGCGTACTGGCCGGTGGGAGGCTATTGCCCCCGACAATCAGGGTCCTCATTTTACTGACCTCGGAAGGAAGGAAGGCTGAGTCAATGTTAAGGATATATTTGTGAGATAACCAGGACAGGTTATGAAGCAGAGCGTAGAGTTTTGCACACGGAAACGGTGCTGAGAGTAATTGTGAACAAACTGCATACAAACTGGTTTTTAAAGTAGTTTATTTATAGAGCAAAGCAAAAGCATAGTCTTTTACCAATCCAAGTCTTAGCCATGCATAATCAATCCAGAGATACAAAACTTCTTACTGGTTTGTATAACAATACATGAATCATCCCGGAACGATATAAAAACAGTTCATAAAAGCAGTAATGAATAAACCATGATCAAATTGACCATGTAAAGAGATCAAAGATATTTACAACATAGCAGCAGGTAACAATATGGTGTAATGTCCACATGATGTAATGTCCACATGGTGTAATGTCCACACTGACCACAATCAGGCCCTCCTTAAATACAGTTGCTACAGAGCTCATCCAGTCAGGATGCAGAATGACTCAGCAATACTCTTAAAGCTATATTATACATATTCATACTATAAACATATAATGTTGGCTTATATATATCCTGGACAACTAGTTAGGCAATGACCATTTCCTAACAGTCAACCTTTAGCCAGTCAGGATTGAACTCCTGGCTGTGGACAGAGTCAGGCTGCAATACCACATTCTTGCCACCAGGAAGGAGAATGAGAAAGGGAATAACAGATGAAGGGAGGGGAGAGGGAGGGAGGGAGGGAGGGAGGGAAGGAAGGAAGGAAGGAAGGAAGGAAGGAAGGAAGGAAGGAAGGAAGGAGGAAGGAAGGAAGGAAGGAAGGAAGGAGTAGCAATAGCACTTAGATTTATATACCATTTCACAGTTTTTTGCAGCCCTCTCTAAGAGGTTTACAGAGTCAACCTATTGCCCCCAACAATCTGGGTCCTCATTTTACCCACCTGGGAAGGACAGAAGGCTGAGTCAACCTTGAGCTGGTCAGGATCGAACTCCTGGCAGTGAGTAGAGTCAGGCTGCAATACTGCATTCTAACCACTGAGCCACCAGGAAGGAGAATGAGAAAGGGAATAACAGATGAAGGGAGGGAAGAAGGAAGGAAGGAAGGAAGGAAGGAAGGAAGGAAGGAAGGAAGGAAGGAAGGAAGGAAGGAGTAGCAATAGCACTTAGACTTATATACCGTTTCACAGTTTTTTGCAGCCCTCTCTAAGAGGTTTACAGAGTCAGCCTATTGCCCCCAACAATCTGGGTCCTCATTTTACCCACCTGGGAAGGATGGAAGTCTGAGTCAACCTTGAGCCGGTCAGGATCGAACTCCTGGCAATGAGCAGAGTCAGCCTGCAATACTGCATTCTAACCACTGAGCCACCAGGAAGGAGAATGAGAAAGGGAATAACAGATGAAGGGAGGGAGAGAGGGAGGGAGGGAGGGAGGGAGGGAGGGAAGGAAGGAAGGAAGGAAGGAAGGAAGGAAGGAAGGAAGGAGCAGCAATAGCACTTAGACTTATATACCGTTTCACAGTGTTTTGCAGCCCTCTCTAAGAGGTTTACAGAGTCAGACTCTTGTCCCCCAACAATCTGGGTCCTCATTTTACCCACCTCGGAAGGATGGAAGTCTGAGTCAACCTTGAGCCGGTCAGGATCGAACTCCTGGCAATGAGCAGAGTCAGCCTGCAATACTGCATACTAATCACTGCGCCAACCATAATTAAATGGTTGATACGTTCTGCGAACGCTGCACATTCTCAGGAATATTCTCATTCAAATCTTGCTTGATTAGCAATCAGGGAAATTACTGCTTAAGGTTAAGTGCGATACTTTTAATATCATAAATATGGATTTGTCTATGGAGATTCTCAGTCATCCAGGTCAAGGTTGTCCCAAAGGTGCTTTTTCAAGAGGCAACTGGACTTCTTGGATGAGAAGCGAAATGTCTCCAAAGAAAAACCAGAAAGTCCAGTTGCCTCCCTCAAAAAGCACCTTTGGGACAAATACGGATTTAGTTTCCCCATATGGTTCAAAGAAGGTATCTATACAATGGCTAGGTAAGTCTAGTCTTACGAAAAGAAGGACTTTAATAAAGAATTGCAATATTTAATTGTGAATATTTTAACAGCAGCTAGAATTGTATTTGCAAAAAATTGGAAAGGAGAGAAGATAATTACTGATGAAGTAATTATGAAGAAAATGTTGGACTGTGCTGAAACGAGTAGATTGACATTCGAAATAAGAGAACGGGAAGATAAACAATTATTATTTGATATGGGAGATATTTTATCAATGGATAGATAATAAAGCATGGAGATCAGTGGTGGGTTCCTCCCGGTTCGGTCCGGTTCCGCCGATCCGGTAGCAGTGACGATACGACGTCACCGAACCGGTTCTCCCCCCCGCCCTCCCCCCCTCACCCATGTTATTCTTACCTTTTATTTGGCCCCACCCCCAATCTATTGCTGCCTCCTGAGTCCCAGCTGATGACTAGAGGGAAAAAAAACTGTTTAAACTCTTGCCGCGGGGCTTCAAAGGGCCGTCCTACAGCTGATCAGTGTTAAAAGCAAACAAATGAGTCGGGTCGTAAGTGCGAGGACTGGTCGTAAATGCGAGGACCTTCCAGAAATGACTGACCAGCTAGCCACGCCCACCTAGTCACATGACCTCCAAGCCACACCCACAAAATAAGCCACGCCCACAGAACCGGTAGTAAAAAAAAATTAGAACCCACCCCTGATGGAGATGAGATATTATATACGAAATGAAATTCGGATGAAATGTTTAAATATTTATCTTCTGTTAGAGGAAAGAATATTTGTCATAGGATGAGATTTTGAAAATTATTGAGAACACGAAATGATTCTAACCGATCGAAACGCAGTCTGTAATTGTTTGGAAGGATGATATTTTTATGTTGTTTTTGTTTAAAAAATAAAACATTTCTTCAAAAAAAAGAAAGAAAGAAAAGAAGGACTAGGGGAGACATGATAGCAGTCTTCCAATATCTCAGGGGCTGCCCCAAAGAGGAGGGAGTCAAGCTGTTCTCCAAATTAGCTAAAGGCAGGAGAAGAAGCAATGGGTGGAAACTAATCAAGGAGAGGAGCAACTTAGAACTAAGGAGAAATTTCGTGACAGTTAAAACAATTGATCAGTGAAACAACTTACCTCCAGACGTCGTGAATGCACCAACACTGGAGGTTTTTAAGAAGAGATAAGATATGACTTATCTAGCAACTGCTTATTGACTAAGGTACAGTCAACCAGATTCACACCAGATTGTAAAGCCACGAATCATAGTTTACAAAACACAAAAGCTGGATTTGCATGGCACCCTAAACCAACATGAAAACAAGCCACCTTATGGCTTGCTTTGAATGCCTGGTCTTTCTCAATGGCTCAATCTTTCCAATATTCAGGGAGGCAAAGATTTTTCAAGAAGAGTTTGGACAACGATTTGTCTGGGTTAGTATAGGGCCGTGATGGCCCTATACAGGTGGCATGCGTAGCCATATCGATGGGCACGCGAGCTTAGCTCCTTTTTCGGGCCTTCTGGGCCCACCAGAAGTAAGGAAACAGGCTGTTTCCTGCCTCTGGAGGACCTCGGGGGGGGGGATTGTGGGGAAGGCCCGTTTTTCTCTCTCCCCAGCCTCCAGAGCCTTTCTAGGAGTCTGGGGAGGGCAAAAACTGCCTTCCCTATCCCCCCTGGAGGCCAGAAACAGCCCATTTGCCAACTTGCGATGGGATTGGAAGTTGGCAAATGGGCCGTTTTCGGCCTCCGGAAGACCTCCCAGAGGGTGGGGAAGGCTGCTTTCACCCTCCCCAGACTCCTAGAAAGGCTCTGGAGGCTGGGGAGAGCTAAATATGGGCCTACTGTGCCATCACATGCCAGGAGCGTGAGGAGTGTGGGGGATCGCGCATGCATGCGTGGGGGCAGGGCACATAGAATTATGGGTGCGGGCACGTGCGCGCGACCCCCCTCTGCTTCTGGCATACGATGGCAAGTACAATTCATCCCTAAGGAACTCATTGAAATAGTTGAACATTGATTGATTGATTGATTAATTGATTGATTCAATCCATTCATTCATTCATTCGTTCGTTCATTTATTTCCCCCCTGCAGATCAGAGACCAGCCCGTGATTGGCCAGTTAATTCCAGACAGCTACTTAGAACTTGAGAAGAGCATTCTAGAAATACGCAAAACTTTGCCGGCTGAATTCCCCGTGATTGGCCAGAGTCAGCTTTATGAATTGGTGCAAGAAAAGCAGCTGCAATTGGACGAAAACGAGCTTTCCCACGCTGTGCATTTTCTGAACGAATCGGGTAAAAATATGGCCGTTGGATTGGGATAGTCACTGGCTCCGCCATTCCTTTTTTCATTGAACAAAAAAGTTACGCTAAGTTGGGCCGTTTGCTTATTTTATTCGATTGTTGTCCTGCTTTTATTACTTGATAAGTTACTCAAGGAGGCCAACAAATATAGTCTGCATCCGGTTTTGATCACCACACTATAAAAAAGATGTTGAGACTCTAGAAATAGTGCAGAAAAGAGCAACCAAGAGGATTAGGGGGCTGAAGGATAAAACATATAAAGAACGGTTGCAGGAACTGGGCCTGGCTAGTCTAGTGAAGAGAAGGACCAGGGGAGACATGATCGCAGTCTTCCAATATTTGAGGGGCTGCCACAGAGAGGAAGGGGCTCAAGCTATTCTCCAAAGCACCTGAAGGCCAGACAAGGAATAATGGATGGAAACTGATCAAGGAGAGATTCAACCTGGAAATAAGGAGAAATTTCCTGACAGTGAGAACAATCAACCCATGGAACAGAAGTTGTGGGAGCTTCATCACTGGAGGCTTTCAAGAAGAGACTGGACTGCCATTTGTCAGAAATGGGGTAGGGTCTCCTGCTTGGGCGGGGGGTTGGACTAGATGACCTACAAGGTCCCTTCCAACTCTGATTCTATTCTATTCTATTCTATTCTATTCTATTCTATTCTATTCTATTCTATTCTATTCTATTCCATTCCATTCCATTCCATTCCATTCCATATTTTCTATTCTATTCTATTCCATTCCATATTTTCTATTCTATTCTATTCTATTCCATTCCATTCCATTCCATTCCATTCCACTCCACTCCACTCCACTCCACTCCACTCCACTCCATTCCATTCCATTCCATATTTTCTATTCTATTCTATTCTATTCTATTCTATTCTATTCTATTCTATTCTATTCTATTCTATTCTATTCTATTCTATTCTATTCTATTCTATTCCATTCCATTCCATTCCATTCCATTCCATTCCATATTTTCTATTCTATTCTATTCTATTCTATTCTATTCTATTCTATTCTATTCTATTCTATTCTATTCCATTCCATTCCATTCCATTCCATTCCATTCTATCCTCCTCCCATTTTCCCAACAACAACAACTCTGTGAGGTGGGTTGGGCTGAGAGAGTGTTGGGATCCTCCACTGAACAAGGGATAATGAATTTTAAAGTACAGGCAGTCCTCGGCTTACAACAGTTCCTTTAGTGACCGCTCAAAGTTACAACAGCACTGAAAAAAGTGACTTATGACCGTTTTTCCCCACTTAACAACGGTTGCAGCATCCTCCCATGGTCAGAATCTTGGAAATTGACTCATCTTCACGACGGTCGCTGAATCTGGCTTCAGTGGGGAAGCCAGATTCACTTAACAACCGTGTGGCTGCAGTGATTCACTTAACAACTGAGGGAAGAAAGGTCGTAAAATGGGGCTTAACAAATGTCTCACTTAGCAGCAGAAATGTTGGGCTCGGTTGTGGTCGTAATTCGAGGACTACCTGCAATAAACCATATTATTGTTAAAATGTTCCTTACGCACTGATATAGATAGATAGATAGATAGATAGATAGATAGATAGATAGATAGATAGATAGATAGATAGATAAATATATACACTAAGCGGGCTATTTTTTAATTTATTTATTTAGGTGTCCTGCTCCACTTTCAAGATCCAGCACTTCAGCTCAGAAATTTCTATTTTGTCGATCCCAAATGGCTGTGCAAAATCATAGCCCAGGTCAGTCTCAAATGCGGTTCCAATCCAGGTTTTCTGGATTGCCCCATTTTATTTTAATTTCCCCTTTTTTTTGCCTCTGAACGGTTATTTCTCTCTTATCTCCTAGGTCTCAGATTTTTTTTCTATACGATAATTTAGTTTATTCGAGGAAAGTTAAAATGCCAAACACCAAAATACAGATGGTCCACGACTTAATCTATTCTCTACTTCCCAAGTCCCAGCTGATCGGGAGGAAATGGGGATTTTGCAGTAACCTTCCCCTTGAGTGAGGTGGGAATGGGGATTTTACAGTATCCTTCCCTTGCCACGCCCACCAAGCCACGCCCACAGAACCAGTAGTAAAAAAATTTGAAATCCACCACTGGACGTTACAATTGTACCTTATGATTTATGATTTATCCCTTTTATGACTTACGATTTATCACTTTGTTCATTGCATGTACACTGAGAGCTTACTAACCGGAGACAGATTCCTTGTGTGTCCAATCACACTTGGCCAATAAAAGAATATTCTTCTGATTTTTATTTGAAAACGAAGCGAGAAGCTTGGCGGGTGACACGATTTTTAAACTAAGCAAATCATCGTGAGGTTTTGTGAGACGGATTTCTCTTCCGTAGATCTTGACGGTGAAGGTGGATGGTTTTACCAAATACCCGAAAGGGATCATAAAGCGTTCGGATGTGGAAAAATCCCTGCTAAAGAACAGTAAATTCCCTGAGATTTGCAAGTGCCAATACTTCAAGCTTCTAGAGAAATTCCAGATTGCTTTGCCGTTAGGAGAAGATCAACTGCTTATTCCGAGCAGGTAAATCAAAAATTTAAAAATTGATTGTTACATGGGCATTTGCCGGGGGAGGGAAAATGTGGGAAACAAGTAACATCTCACACATTATGACTTCGTTAGCGAGGATGTGAATTATTACCGTACTTTTCGGAGTATAAGACACACTTTTTTCCTCCGTAAAAGAGGGTGAAAATGTCGGCGCGTCTTACACACCGAATACAGCCATTTTTTGGCCTCTCGAAACCCCGCCCTGCGCAGCCCGTTTTTGTGAAAAATGGGCCCATTTTCGCAAAAATGGGACATGCAGAGGGTTTGGGGGCCGTTTTTGCCCTCCCCAGCCCCCAGGAGCACTCTGCAGGCCTCCCAAACCCTCTGCACATCCCGTTTTTGTGAAAGGAGGCCTGCAGAGTGCTCCTGGGGCCCGGGGAGGGCAAAAACTATTTTTTCCCTTGTTCTTCGAAATCTTGGTGCGTCTTATACTCCGGTGCGTCTTATAGTCTGAATAATACGGTAAATTTGCAGGTCTTTGGTGCTTCTGAGCTTGGTTGTTTTCTTGTAGATGTTTTGCGACCCGACTAGGTAACATCATCAGCGCTTGAAGGGAGTGAGGTTTGCTCTCATTTTATGAATTTCCCTCTCAAGGCTGCTGGGAATAGTCTTGGTGATCCCTTACTCTTGTTTACTGTTAGTTTATTTGTCCGAGTTGGTAATTCCTTGCCTTCTTTGCTTCTTGATTGTTGGAAAAGAAATAAAATCCCAAAATACCTGCTCACCAACAATCAATACACAGAGGAGCAAAGATTAACCCTAAAATTAACAGGAGACCAAGGATTGATGCAAACAATACAAACCTCACTTCCTACTAGCACTGATAATCAGAGGTGGTATTCAGCTGGTTCGGACCAGTTTAAGGAAACCGGTAGCGGAAATCGTGGATGAGTCTGCCCACACTACCCCCCCCGGCTCTATGCTGTCCTATTTAGTCACGTTTTTGAGGCCGGGCGCATGCATTGGAGGCCCGTGCGAGAGCAAAGTGCGTGGAAGGCCAGGCGCATGAGTGCAGGTGGCAAAAGCGAGCAAAGCATGTGTGCGCTCTCATATTTTTGGTGCTGGGTGAACCGGTAGGTAAATTATGTGAATTCCACCTCTGCTGATAATGTTATCTAGTTTGGTCCAGTGGTGAAATCCAATTTTTTTTAGTACCGGTTCTGTGGGTGTGGCTTGCTGGGCGTGGCAGGGAAAGGATACTGCAAAATCTCCATTCCCTCCCCACTCCTAGGGGAAGGATACTGCAAAATCTCCATTCCCTCCCCACTCCTAGGGGAAGGATATTGCAAAATCTCCATTCCCACCCCACTCCAGGGGAAGGATACTGCAAAATCCCCAATCCCTTCCCATTCCAGGGGAAGGATATTGCAAAGTCTCCATTCCCGCCCCACTCTGGGGCCAGCCAGAGGTGGTATTTGCCAGTTCTCCAAACTACTTAAAATTTCCGCTACCGGTTCTCCAGAACCTGTCAGAACCTGTTGGATTTCACCCCTGGTTTGGTCATGAACAGGGGTGGGTTCTAAATTTTTTTACTACCGGTTCTGTGGGCGTGGCTTATTTTGTGGGTGTGGCTTGGAGGTCGTGTGATTAAGTGGGCGTGGCTAGCTGGTCAGCGTCATTTCTGGAAGGTCCTCACATTACGACTAGTCCTCGCACTTACGACCCGGCTCATTTGTTTGCTTTTAACACTGATCAGCTGTAGGGCGGCCCTTTGAAGCCCTGCGGCAAGAGTTTAACCAGTTTTTTTCCCTCTAGTCATCAGCTGGGACTCAGGAGGCAGCAATAGATTGGGGGTGGGACCAAATAAAAGATAAGAATAACATGGGGGGGTGGGAGGGCGGGGGGGAGAACCGGTTCAGTGATGTCATATCGTCACCACTACCGGCTCGGCCAAACCGGACAGAACCGGGAGGAACCCACCACTGGTCATGAAAACATCTGCCAGAAAACCACCAAGCTCAGAGAGTGCCAAGGAATCCCCAGTCCAACCTTGAGCTACAAATATTCTCCTTTATCGGTATGTTGGTAACCTTTAACGGCCTCCTCAGGGTGCCGTCCGCCAGACAATGTCGGCTGGCGACCCCCAGGGGGAGAGCCTTCTCTGTGGCGGCGCCCGCCCTCTGGAACAACCTCCCCCCAGAGCTACGTACAATAACAGACCTCCGGATTTTTCGTCGGGCCCTGAAAACCCATTTATTCCAACTAGCTGGGCTGGCTTGAGTCAAATTTTAAATGGATTTTAAATTGGAATGTTTTAATTACGGCCAAAATTATTTAATTATTTTAAACAGTTTTTAGATTTTGTATGTTTGTATGTATGTCTTGTTTTTACTTTGGCTGTTCACCGCCCTGAGTCCTACATTGGAGAAGGGCGGTATAGAAATTTAAACAAATAAATAAATAAAATAAAATTTGCTTTCTTTAAATCGTAATACATGAAATGACTATCCGCAATAGGTAAAAATCTAGACTGGAAATTTTAGGTTTCCACTGGTGAGGGAGTCAAGAGAGGAATAAGCCTAAAGTTATTACATTGCCACAAGTTCAATTCAACCCTGAGCTACAAAGATTCTCGTCTATTGTTTAATTTGTATCGGGGTCACCCAAGCAAATTTGCTACCATTTGTGCAATGATCCCAAGGTGCACAATAAACCACAGGAACTTCTTAGGGATGCTTGCTCGTTGTTATAAAGTCATCCAATAATGATAACTCAAAGACGATACTTTCTACCTTTTGACTGTCACCCCATTGCCGACTTGGGGAATGAAAATTTCAAAAAAGTGGGAAATAGCTCCCTTTTAAAATCTCTTTCTTTCTTTCTTTTTTTTCTCTTTAAGCTTGTCAGATCAACGGCCTGTGATAGAATTGCCTCACTGTGAAAACTCTGAGCTTATTATAAGATTGTACGAGATGCCGTATTTTCCTATGGGATTTTGGTCCAGGCTAATTAATCGACTGCTTGAAGTGTCTTCGTACATGCTTTCCGGAAGAGGTACAAGAATGGAAGGAAATTAGCTAAATCTGTACAAGGGGCCTTTGTCGTTAGGAAATTAGCTGAGTTACCACAGATTTCGTGCTTTTAATTCAGCGATTGGGATTTGGTTTTAAAGTCACTTACGTGGTTGCTTAATCCGCGTTAAAGTTTTAGCGTGAGGTCTGAGACACTGTAGGCTGAACTAGTCGTGGGATTCAGACGGTTCGTACTGGTTTGGGTGACCTGCTTGTGGGCATCCTATTTAGCCACGTTTTCTGAGCCGTGTACATACATGCAAGCTGCACACGTGAGCAAAGATAGTGTGCACACGCACGCACTCATGTTTTCGGTGCTGGGCGAACCGGTTGTTAAATTATATGAAACCCACCTCTGGGCTGAGCCAAATTTGATACAGAAAATATTGCTTGCATTTGTCCAATTTCAATGGGAATTACTTTCAGGTACAGATTAATGTCCAGGCTGTTATATGAAATTTTGGAATTGTTATCTTGGTTTCGTTGCAAAGGATCTTCCGACAGAAAGACACGTCTATGGATTGGAGGTGTTGGATAGGAGATAGGTAGATAGATTATGAATATTTATAAATGCAAACTCATTTAAGGGACTTTATTTAGGGATCTGGAACACATGTGTTACTTACCCAAGACATCTTATGCTTGGAATCCTAATATTGTGAATGTTCCAAGACATCTTATGCTTGGAATCCTAATACCGTGAAGGTTCTAAGCCATTTTATGTTTGGAATCCTAATACCGTGAAGGTTCTAAGCCATTCTATGCTTGGAATCCTAATATTGTGAATGTTCCAAGACATCTTATGCTTGGAATCCTAATACCGTGAAGGTTCTAAGCCATTTTATGCTTGGAATCTAATACCACAAAGGTTCTAAGCCATTCTATGCTTGGAATCCTAATACCATGAAGGTTCTAAGCCATCTAATCCTTGGAATCTACCATGAAGGTTCTAAGCCATTTTCTGCTTGGAATCCTAATATAGTGAATGTTCCAAGACATCTTATGCTTGGAATCCTAATACCACAAAGGTTCTAAGCCATTTTATGCTTGGAATCCTAATACCGTGAAGGTTCTAAGCCATCTAATGCTTGGAATCCTAATACCGTGAAGGTTCTAAGCCATCTAATGCTTGGAATCCTAATACCGTGAAGGTTCTAAGCCATCTAATGCTTGGAATCCTAATACCACGAAGGTTCTAAGACATCTTATGCTTGGAATCTAATACCACAAAGGTTCTAAGCCATTCTATGCTTGGAATCCTAATACCATGAAGGTTCTAAGACATCTTATGCTTGGAATCCTAATACTGTGAAGGTATAGAGAAGGATCTGGAGCCAGTTGAGAAAGAAAAACAGGCCTACCGGGCCATCGCGTGCCAGGAGCGGGGGGAGGGGGGCAAGGGGGGGTCGCATCCGTGGGGCGGGGTGCATAGAATTATGGGTGTGGGCACGCGCGCGTGCGAACCTCCCCTGCCCCCCCTCCTGACACGCGATGGCAAAAAGGTTAGCCATCACTGACCTATACCATTTCAGAGAAGTGTCTAGACCAGGGATGTTAAATTCAATTTCATTGAGGGACGCATCAGGGCTGTGGTTGACCTCGGGCTGGGTGGGTTGTGGCCAACTGGGTGGGTGTGGCCACCTGGGCATGGGTGTGGCCACCTGGGCAGGCATGGCCAATTGGGTGGGCATGGCCAGCTTGACACCACTCCCCAAACTGCTGACATGTTTCCTTTCGCATTGGGTAGACCAGGCCGAAACGATGCAGGCCGAACCCTTTCATTTTCCAAGACGGCTCTGCGGGCCAGATCTGACCACATTTCAGGCCGGATCCGGCCCACGGGCCTTGAGTTTGACACCTCTGGTCTAGACTCTTCTTAAAAGCCTCAAGTGCCCACAATTTCTGGAGGCAAGCTGTTCCACTGGTTAATTGTCCTCACTGTTAGGAAGTTTCTCCTTAATTCCAGGAGTCTATAGTTAGTATAGGCTGGAAAAGTCGTGTGTGAATTTATAATGGAGGGGGAAAAAACATTACGGACGTAACATCCTTCTATTTCTTCTTAGAACGAGCTCTTCGTCCGAACAAGATGTATTGGAGGCAAGGCATATATCTGAACTGGTCTCCAGAAGCTTACACCCTGGTGGAATCTGCAGTTCTGGAAAACAATCTAAACAGCTTTCTAAAAATCACGGTCCCTTCTTGCAGAAAAGGTTAATACGTGTCCCAACCGGGAGGGTGCGGGGAAATTAAGATGTTGTCAGCCACTGGCCCCCTTCAGAGGAGGAGGAGGCATGTGAGTCAGAGTCAGCATCAAGGCAACCTTGGAGCTCCGAGGGGGAAGAGGGAATGGAGCTGGCAGAGAGAGAGAGACAGAGGCGGAGCCTGGGATGGCATCAGCCCTCAGCCCTCCATCAGCCCTCAGATGGAGAATCAACAGCCCCCAGGTCTGGAGGTGGCTGATGAGGAAGAGGAGGAACAGCTGGGTCCAGTGCCTGACGCACAGATGCGCAGAAACAGAGGAGAGGAGAGCAGTGGAAATCTATGGGCCGGCCTTGGGACGGAAGAGCCACAGCTGCTAAAGAAGCCCCAACTTAGCTCTGGAGATAAAAGGCAGGAGGCGGAGATAAATAGATGTGGCAGACAACTCTTCATCTCCCGGCCGGACGAACTTGTTAGCTTGAGAGAGAAACTTTTTGCCGGGGCTGCCGGCGCTCCTAATAAAAGAACCTTTGAGTTCACTTCAGAGGGTTTGTCGTGTTTGGGGAGCTGGGTCAAAACATGTTGTTGGTTCTGCGGAACCAACAGAACATTTCAGCGGAAAATGTCGTAGTGTATTTCTAACTACAGATGCAGCAAACCACAATTTTTAATCCACTTTCTCCCCCTCCCTCCCCCCGGTCCCTTGACTTTCTGAAGGTTGCATCATTTTGGGGCAAGTTGTAGATCACATCGATTCTCTTATGGAGGAGTGGTTCCCGGGTTTATTGGAAGTAGATGTTTGTGGCGAAGGAGAAACGCTGTTGAAAAAATGGGCCTTGTACAGCTTTGAGGATGGAGAGGAACATCAGAAAATATTGCTCGATGACCTACTTAAAAAGGCAGAGGAAGGTAGGTTTACTATGGTATTTCGAATAATCCATTCCAAAATACTTTTTTGGTCTACTGCAGAGGTGTCAAACTCAAAACCCGTGGGCCGGATCCGGCCTGCGGGATGTTTAGATCTGGCCTGCAGGGCCGGGCTGGAAATAGCAAATGACCGCCCCGTGGTGCCTGTGTTAGTGCCCCATTTTCAGCCTGGGTGTCAGAGTGGCAATCAGCCCCGTTACCTTCCTGGGGTAATTGCCTGAGTTAGAGTTGGATCATGGCATTTTCCTTGTGTATACTTTTGCAAGAAAATAAACCTGAAGATATATTTTCTAAGAAAAACTCATTTATTTGTTATAAAGAAAATAAAACATCTCACTAGTCTAATTAGTTACATCTTGGCAACGTTCCTGCTGGACCTCTCTTGGCAGGAGAACAAAGAAAGTTTTAGAAGGAGAAGGAATGTAGACATGCGCAGTTAGCTTACTGATAAGAAACTTGGCAAGCTACGGTAAGTCTGAAAGTCCAAAAATAATAGCTCATCTGGTAAATACAAAAACGCAGTGACATGAACGGCCTACTACAGCACTCTGCCAGCGAAAATGGGGTTCTGGGGGCCCTGTTGTGACCTAGGCCCAAGTAGTTATTACCAGACACAAACAGTCCTAAACAAACATATTTTATTAGAACAGCTGAGAATTATTTCATTCTCAGCTTAGTCCAAATTAAGTCCAAAACAAATCCTTCCTAAACAGTCCTTTGGCCTTATTGCCAACCTTTGTCTCCTGTTAAAAATACTTATTGTTATGTAAATTGGAAAAATGGAAAATAAAAATTAAAAAAAAAAAGAATATTCGATTTTGTCCATTCATGTAGCATGAAACTGCTTATATGTTGTAGTGACTGCATAGGGGTGCATGTATGTACATCCTGACCCATTTCTCCGTATAACCTGGAACTGTTAGAGTTAAAAGTTTATCTTATCTTACTGAAATGAGCATACCGTGATTATTATTTTTTTAATTGAGGGGAGGAGATAACCTATATTCCCAAATGGATCATGGTAGCTATGCATCCGTATGATTGTACATTGATCACATCATTTGCGGAATGGTGTCATTACATAAATGACATAAATTACAGTGGAATTTGGTTTGATGCGTCAGAGATTCAGAAAGTAGAAGTCCTACACAGGTGGGTTTCACATAATTTTACCACCGGTTTGCCGCGCACCGAAAATGTGAATGTGCGCGGCGTGCACGCATGCACGCAGCTTAGAAAATGTGGCTAAATAGGACTAAATAGCCTAAATAGGACTAAATAGCCTAAATAGGCTAAATGTGGCTAAATTGTGCTGGGGTGGGTGGGCGGCCACTTGCAGGTCGCCACTCGCAGGTCTCCCAAACCGGTCTGAACCGGTCTGAACCGGCTGAATACCACCTCTGGTCCTAGAGTATTAGTTTGCTTTTCCGTTTCATCGGTTACATTTCCATGTCTATTCTTCTTTATCCATCCAGGTGACCTCTTAATAAATCCAGATCAACCAAAGTCTACCGTTCCAATAGCTCAAATTGCTCCCGATTTGATTTTGGCCGATTTACCTAGAAACATCATGTTGAACAACGATGAACTGGAATTCCACCAAGCTCCAGAGAACCTTCTCGGTAAAGAGAATCGTTGGGTTGCTTCCTACAGCTAAGAAAGAGGAACGCTTCTAGGAAAGATGAATAAACGAGTTTGTAACCAAAGCCCCTTGAGGTCAAAAGACTTTGTTTAAATTAAATTAGGAATCTTAATGTAATACTCTGTTTCCCCCAAAATAAGACATTCCCCTGATAATAAGCCCAATCGGACTTTTAGGTCCATGGCAGTAAGGCCAAGTGCTTATTTCAGGATTCAAAAAAATATAAGACAAGGTCTTATAGTTGGGAAAACACAGTATCTATCTATCTATCTATCTATCTATCTATCTATCTATCTATCTATCTATCTATCTATCGTTGTTTATTAACAAAGTTGAGGACGATTTTTAAATGCTGCATTAGACCCTGGTAGTGATATTCCTGAAGTACAATAAAAAATAGCAATGTTTTAATCTAATCGGTATTGTTAGAAAGGTTTTTATGAGGTTAGGGATTTCATTCAGCAGGTAAGGTAGAATTATTTTGGGATCCCCTCAATACGGATACTAAAACCTAGAAGAACCAATCTAGAAGAAAAGATAAATTTTCTAACTGTGAGAACAATTAAATCAGTGGATTGAGTTTCTTCCAGAAGTTGTGAGTGGTCCATCACTGGAGGCTTTCAAGAAGAGATTGGACAGCAGTTGTAAGGAATGGTATAGTCTTCTGCTTGAGTAGAGTGAGGGGGGTTGGACTAGAAGACCTCCAAGGTCCCTCCCAACTCTTGTTATTTTGTTATTTGGTATATTTTAAAAATCCAGTCTTGCTGGTTTGAGGGGAATTCCACCAAATTAAAAATCAATTATTTCAGCTATGATTTCTTAACTTAGAATACGCCAAAAGGGTGTTTCAACTACATCTGCAATTATTCTCCTATAACAGTGATGGCTAACCCTTTTGCCATCGCGTGCCAAAAGCGGGGGGGGGGGAGTGCAGTGGGGTCACACGCACGTGTGCCCACATCCATAATTCTATGCACCCCCCCCCTGTGCTCCTCCCGCTTTTGGCACGCGATGGCACGGTGGACCCAGTAGGCCCGTTTTTTGCTCTCCCCAGGCTCCAGAGCCTTTCTAGGAGCCTGGGGAGGGCAAAAACACCCTTCCCCCCCTCCACTCCTAGAAGCCCTCTGGAGGCCGGAAACAGTGTGTTTCCTGACTTCTGATGGGCCCAGAAGGCCCAAAAATCAGCGCACGCATGCATGCCAGAGCTGAGCTCGCGTGCCCACCGATATGGTTCCACATGCCACCTGTGCCAGAGGTTCGCCATATAAATTCAGGAAATGTAACCTATTTTTTTTTAAAAAAAACAAAAACATTGTCTCATATTTTCTGTCGGAAAGGTGATGGTGGCTTTGGATCTGTGTACCGTGCGGTTTATAACGGCGAAGAAGTAGCTGTAAAGGTTTTTAATAAGCACACGTCCCTTAGGCTGCTGAGACAGGTGAGTCAATTCGCAGTCTGTGAATAAATCAATAAAGCCATAAATTACTTGCGATTAGAAATCACAAGGGCCCGGATTGCGCAACTTAATTAATGGCTACTGACCTTGTAGCCGACAGGGATCATTCATTATTTCTTGCAAACATCCACGTACAGGTCACACCATTTTCAACAGCGGCCTATTGTTGCATTATTCCAGAATAAAAAACAAGGGTTTGCTTATTGGGTTTTTTTTTTCCCCCTTTGCTGATTTTGGGGAATCATTTATTTTCAACTTTCACATTTTTTGAATGTCTGCTTTTTCTTTTGTCGGTTGGAAAGTCTTATCAGTTTCTCTGAAACAGTTTGCGACGGTTCGGATCCGTGAGGCAGAGACTTGGCTGGAGAAATCTGTCTCTAACCTTGGCTACAAACATAGCATTATGTCTTCTCAGTCATTCAGGTCATGATTGCCTCAAAAGTTGTTGTTGTTGTTGTTGTTCTCCTCGTCCTCCTCTCCTCCTCCTCCCTCCTCTTCTTCTTCTCTTCTTCTCCTCCTCCTCCATCTTCTTCTTCTCTCCCCTCTCCTCCTCTTCTTCTTCTTCTTCTCCTCCTCCTCCTTCCTTCTTCTCTCCTCCTCTCCTCCTCTCCTCCCTCTCTTCCTCTTCTCTCCTCCTCCTCTTCTCCTCCTCCTCCTCCTCCTCCTCCTCTCTCCTCCTCCTCTTCCTCCTCTCCCTCCTCCCTCTTTCCTTCTCTCCTCCTCCTCTCCTCCTCAACCCCACTCCCTTCTAGCCTTGATGATGTCACCTACTTTGGTTTGAAATGTCCCTTCCTTTTCTTCTTCTTCTCCTCCTCCTCCCCATCTTCCTTCTCTCCTCTCCTCCTCCTCCTCCTGCCTCCTCCTCTCTTCCTCCTCCTCCTCTTCTTCTTCTTCCTCTCCTCTCCTCCTCCTCCTTTTCTTCTCCTCTCCTCCTGCTCCTCCTCCTCCTTCTGAAAAAACTGTCCATTTGCCTTTTGTTTTTAATTTGATTTATATGCCGCCCTTCTCCGGAGACTCAGGGCGGCTTACAATGCGTTAAGCAATAGCCTTCATACTTTTGTATATATTTATACAAAGTCATCTTATTGCCCCCACAGACTGGATCCTCATTTCACCTACCTTAGAAAGGATGGAAGGCTGAGTCAACCTTGAGCCTGGTAAAATTCGAACCTGCAGAAATTTCAGGCAGCTGTGTTAATTACAGGGTGCATTAAACCACTGTACTACCAAGGCTCCTTTTGAAAAAAAGCACCTATGGCCTGGATGACTGAGAATCTCCATAGACATTTAGCCATACCCTTTACCCTTCAAAACCTATCCTTCCATCCGTCCCACCACCGATGAAGCTTCTTGGATGAAGAAGCGAAACGTCTTCTCCCTCCTCAAGGAAAAAAAAAATCAGTCCAGTTGCCTTTGGGATGTGTGTGTGTGTGGAGAGAAGCACCTTTGAGAAAAGATGGCAGGAGTACCGCTGTCCTCTCACTTTCGCTTTGCTGTGCCTAGGAACTGACGGTGCTCTGTCACCTTCATCATCCCAGCTTGGTATTCCTGATGGCTGCAGCTGTGCGTCCTCGGATGCTTGTCATGGAATTGGCCTCCAAGGGGTCTTTAGATCGGTTGCTCCAGCAAGAAAATGCAGGTCTAACCAGAACCTTACAGCACAGGATAGCTCTGCATGTGGCAGATGGCCTGAGGTAAAAATAAAAATTAAAAAAAATAGAAAACGCCTTCCTTTTTCAGTATGTCTGTATGAATGAACCTCTTTTTCTTTGGGTCTCTTATCTACCTATATCTATAAGGGATGTCCAATAGCACGAGCACTTAGACTTATATACCGCTTCATAGTGCTTTACTGCCCTCTCTAAGCGGTGTACAGAGTCGGCATATTTCCCCCAACAATCTGGGTCCTCATTTTATCCACCTTGGAAGGATGGAAGGCTCAGTCATCCTTGAGCCTGGTGAGGATCAAACTGCTGGCAGTGGGCAGAGTCAGCCTGCAATAATGAATTCAGAGGTGGGTTTCAGCAAGTTCTGACCAGTTCTGGAGAACTGGGAGTGGAAATTTTGAGTAATTCTGACTGGCCCCACCCCCATCTATTCTCTGCCTCCCAAGTCTCAGCTGATCGGGAGGAAATGGGGATTTTGCAGTATCCTTCCCCTGGAGCGGGGTGGGAATGGAGATTTTACAGTATCCTTCCCCTGCCACGCCCACCAAGCCACACCCATCAAGCCATGCCACGCCTACCAAGCCACACCCACAGAACTGGTAGTAAAAAAATTTGAAACCCACCACTGGTCCTCATTTGACCGACTTCGGATAAACAGAAGGCTGTCAGGATCAAACTCCTGACAGTCGGCAGAGTCAGCCTGCAATACTGCATTCTAACCACTGCGCCAGCCCTCTCTAAATGATTTACTGAGCCAGCCTCTTGCCCTCAACAATCTGGGTCCTCATTTAACCGACCTCGGAAAGATGGAAGGCTGAGTCAAGCTTGAGCCAGTCAGGATTGAACTGCTGGCTGTGGGCAGAGTCAGCCTGCAATACTGCATTCTAACCACTGTGCCACCAGGAAGGAGAATGAGAAAGTGAATAAGAGAGGGAGGGAGGGAGGGAGGGAGGGAGGGAGGGAGGGAGGGAAGAATGAATAGAAATAGCATTTAGACATATATACTGCCTCACTGTGCTTTACAGCCCTCTCTAAGCGGTTTACAGAGTCAGCGTATTGCCCCTGACAATCTGGGTCTGACCGACCTCGGAAAGATGGAAGGCTGAATCAAGCTTGAGGACAGACCCCTGCTGGTCAGCAGAATTAGCCTGTAATACAGCATTCTACACAGGGACGCAGTGGCTGAGTGGCTGAGACGCTGAGCTTGTCGATCAAAAGGTCGGCAGTTCAGCGGTTCGAATCCCTAGTGCCGCGGAACGGGGTGAGCTCCCGTGACTTGTCCCAGCTTCTGCCAACCTAGCAGTTTGAAAGCACGTAAAAAATGCAAGTAGAAAAAGAGGGACCACCTTTGGTGGGAAGGTAACAGCGTTCCGTGCGCCTTTGGGGTTGAGTCATCCTGGCCACATGACCATGGAGATGTCTTCGGACAGCGCTGGCTCTTCGGCTTTGAAACGGAGATGAGCACTGTCCCCAGAGTGAGGAACGACTAGCGAGGGGATCCTTTACCTTTACTTTACAGCATTCTAACTATTGCGCCACCACGGCTGACCAATCATGATAACTCGAAGTCTTGTGGCGTTCAATTCCCAGAATTCATGACCGGCTGGGGAATTCTGGGAGGTGAAGTCCACAAGTCTTCAATTTGCCAAAGTTGGACCCCCCTACTCTAAATCTTTGGGATATAAGCACCATCATATGTACACGATGTTATTTCTCTTCTTCTCTTGTACATCTCTGTCTTTTTTTTTTCATACCAGGTACCTACATTCTTCCATGATCATCTATCGCGACTTAAAACCTCACAACGTCTTGCTCTTCACGCTTTATCCCAATTCAGCGGTCATTGCCAAGATTGCCGATTACGGCATTTCCCAATATTGTTGCCGAATGGGAATAAAAACCTCCGAAGGCACACCAGGTATCAACAATTCAGTAGCTCCTACATCTGGGTAACAAGGACTTTCTGAGGTACTCAGGTGAAATTGGAAGTTGTTTAGTCAAACAAACATGAATGGATTCGTTGAACAGAAACGCAATGAGCCATTTACCCTCCTGGCTCAGTCCTTTAATGCAGGGGTGAAATTCAGCCGGTTCGTACCGGATCACACGATACGGTAGGGCCGACTGCACGAAGCCTGGCCCACCCACGCAGACATTATTATGTCCCTTTTTTGCGATGATTTTCAGCCTCTGCGCATGCAGAGGGAAGATAAATGAATTTCACCCGTGCTTTAATGAATTATTTAGCCAAGGGGTCCCCAACACCCCAATCCGTGGATCGGCACCGGGCCGCAGCATGCCAGAAACTGTGCCATGCAAACAAGCAAAGCCCATCTGTGGGATGCAGGCAGCACATGAAACCACGTTCTCTCTGGTCCACAGAAAAAACTTCTCTCCACAGAACCAATCCCTGGTTCCCAAAAGATTGGGGGCCACTGATTTAGCCAATTGTTTTCTTCACATTCTTTTTTTTTAATTGTTTTATTCATAAATATTTTTGAATACAGTGTATTGTCAGGGTATACCATTTACAAGAAAAAGAGGGAAAAAAGGGTCAAATAGAAAATATTAATAAATATTAACACATGAACTAATAATAGTAATAATAATATAACACGTGTACTAAAAATAATAGTAATAATATAACCAAAAATTTTTAACTAAGTTTTTTTTTATATTGGCTTATTTATATTTTTATTAATTATGATTGCAGTTATAAATCTTCTCAATTGTTAATACAAATTTTTGTAGCCTTTCTTCCTCTAATTTCTACCTCTTTTCTCTAACGATTCATAAAATCTATACCATATCGAATAGTACTCTGTGTCTTCTTTATCTTTTATTTTTAAAGTTAGCCTCTCCATTTCAGCACAGTCCAAAATTTTTGAATTACTTCCTCATCTTCTGGGGTGTTCTCATTTTTCCAGTATTTAGCAAATATAATTCTTGCTGCTGTCAATATATGTAAAACTAAATAAGCGGTCCCTTTGTCAAAACCCTCCGGTATTAATCCCAACAGATATATTTCTGCTTTCAGGTCTATATTCTGTTTAGTTATCTTTTCCAACCAGCTACATTGGGAGAAGCAATGTTTTCTTGCTTTTGTACACTTCCACCACATATGATAATAGGTACCTGGGGTCTGGTTGCGTTTCCAACTTTTGGCAGAGAGATTACTAAACATTTTTGCCAATTTTTGTTGTCTTCACATTCTGATAGACCTGTATGTTAGGGCTGTATAGTAATCAAGATCTAGATTCAAAAAAAGATGGTTAAAGGAATGTGTAGGTACTTGTTGTTTTGGTTTTTCTGTTCCCTTTTTGGCTTGTTGATTGTCTCTTTTGCACAGTATGTAGCTGTTATTTATGTCTCTGTGTCTGTTGATGTTACCAACATAAAATGTTTCCGATCACTTGGCTATATTATGGAGAAAACAGACACTTGTTGTTATTAACTGGTCCCAACAGTTTTCTTTTCATAATTGCCTTCTGGAGAATTTATGTATCTTATGCAACATAAATAATATTTTGATTTTCTTGTTTGTGTGTTCCAAAGGCATTTAATATCATTTAAGATTCTGAAATTAAAACAAGAACAGCATCTGCCTAGTAAAGACTGTTCAACAATGAATGATTTG
Source organism: Pantherophis guttatus (assembly GCF_029531705.1). The sequence continues at coordinate 2,906,643 of NW_026844039.1, read as the reverse complement.
TGGATTATTTTTCTTTCTTTCTTTTTTTTTTTAAAAAAAAAGGATTTAGAGCACCAGAAGTTGCAAGAGGAAATGTTATTTACAATCAGCAAGCTGATGTTTATTCATTTGGCTTGCTCCTGTATGACATTTTGACAGCTGGCGGGAGAATATTAGAGGGTATAAAATTTCCTAATGAATTTGATGAATTAGCTATCCATGGAAAACTTCCAGGTATGTTCCATTTTCTTTCTGTCTGGTTATTATACGCACTATACATTTGTACCTTAATCTACCTTGCCTTACTCTGTCCAGCAAATGTAAAAACAAAACACAGAAACATGCTAATTCTCAGTCCTAATTTGGATATGTTTGAATTTCATTTGTTTTGTTTTTTTAAAATGAAAGCAAAAGGTTACAACTCCAAATGTGGATTGTAAGGAAGACTAGAATCTTAAGCATTTTTTTAAAAAAATCTGTTCAATCATGTCTAATAATATTTGCCCTCTGAGCTTAGTGGTTTTCTTACAGATGTTTCATTACCCAACTAGAGAACATCATCAGGGCTAAACCCCAACGCTGATGAATGTTCTCTAGCTTGGTAGTGAAGTGTCTGCAAGGAAACCTGTTGTAATTCATTGCTGGAATGTATTTCTATGCAACAACTATGGTTGTATTCAGTCAGTAGATGGCAGTGTTTACAAATTTGAATCTATGGTATATGCTCTATTCTCTTTTGTTCTAAGTAGAGTTTCCTGTTACATAGTTAAGCAGTAAAACACATGGTGATTGTACTCTTTGTTTGCTCTGGAGTGCTTTATATAAACAGAATTTCGAACAAAACCACCAAACTCAGAGAACACCAAGGACCCCTTAAACAGGTTGTGCTTTTACAAGACAAATGTTAGTCTCTGTAGTGCGAGTCTCCAAATTAAGCTCAGAATTATCTATTCTAGATCCTGTCAAAGAATACGGCTGTACCCCCTGGCCAAGGTTTGAAGATTTAATTAAGAAATGCTTGAAAGAAAATCCTCAAGAAAGACCTACATCTGACCAGGTAGGCTCAGTAGAGATCAGTAAAAGAGACACAGATGTTCCCAATGCTACATATTTTAGCGTTAGGAACTTTTGCATGCAAAAACATTTAGCAAAAAATAGACGCTATTAGACGGTACTGTGTTGTTGACTAATGTATCTAGTTTTGGTCGCCACGATGTTGGCGACTCTAGAAACAGAGTCGCCAACATCGACAGATAAAACAGATCGATAAAACAGATGTTGAGACTCTAGAAACAGTGCAGAGAGGAGCAAAAGATGATTAGGGGACTGGAGGCTAAAAACATATAAAGAACGGTTGCTGGGATTGGGTATGTCTAGTTTAGTGAAGAGAAGGAATAGGGGAGACATGATAGCAGTCTTCCAATATTTGAGGGGCTGCCACAAAGAAGAGGGAGTCAAACTATTTTCCAAAGCACTGGAAGGCAGGACGAGAAGCAATGGGTGAAAACTAATCAAGGAGAGAAGCAACTTAGAACTAAGGAGAAATTTCCTGACAGTGAGAACAATTAACCAGTGGAACAACTTGCCTCCAGAAGTTGTAAATGCTCCAACACTGGAAGTTTTAAAGAAGAGATTGGATAACCATTCATCTGAAGTGCTATAAGGTTGACTGCCTAAGCAGGGGGTTGGACTAGAAGACCTCCAAGGTCCCTTCCAACTCTGTTATTCTATTCTATTCTAATGTGGTATCTGCAGGTTTATGAAATGTTGAACTCTGCCGAATTAGTTTGTTTCCTGAGACACATTCCAGTGCCCTCTCCTTTTATGTCGGAGTGCATGGTGGCTATAAACCAAAGTAACAAAAAAAACGGGATCTGGATCGGAAGTGGTGGCAGAGGGGAAGCCCAGCTGTCATTTGTCGACGTAAATACCGATGAAGGCACCTGTAAAGTAGGTTCCAAGGTCGACCTTCCAATTGATGCTTCGCGATTTGTTTTTCAATCTATTATTATATATCTTATTTATACGTTTTTCTTATACAAACATACGTGCTTCGTGAACAATGCGCTGCCTGAGTTTATCTGCTTTGCATAATAATACCGTGTTTCCCTGAAAATAAGCCCTCCACCGAAAATAAAGCCTCCCCTGAAAATAAGCCCTCCCAAAAAATAAGCCCTCCCCAAAAATATTTAAACACATGTGCAGTGAAAATGGGCTCCCGAGCTCCGTTTTTGGCTGCGGCAGCCTCCTGCAACCCTCTGCCAGTGAAAACCGAGCTCAGGAGGGTCGCAGGCAGCCCATGTGAGCTCCGTTTTTGACAGTGACGGCCTCCTGCAACCCTCTGCCAGCGGAAATGGAGCTCCATTTTCGCTGGCAGAGACACCGTGGGCCGGTCATTTGCTTTTTCCAGGTCAGCCCCACAAGCCAGTTCTAAGCACCCCGAGGGCTGGATCCGGCCTACGGGCCTTGAGTTTGACACCCCTGGACTAGATAGAAGACCTCCAAGATCCCTTCAAGCTCTTGTTATTCTGTTGTTTCAGTTACTTCATAGTGGTGGCCTCACATATCATATCATCCTAAGCCAAAACCGAGCGAAAAAAATTGGCTTAGTGCGTCTGTGGACTTAGCCATCGAATGATACTGAACCTCATAGACCAATGTTTCTCAACCATGGCAACTTTAAGACAGATGGATTTCAACTCCCAGAATTCTCCATGGCTGGTGCTCTGACCAAGGCTTCCCCACCAGCACGAAGCCAAATCCTCATTCCGATAAACCCCCTTTTATTTAATTTACGGTGAATTCCTCTCCAGCAAAGTCTTTCCTCTCCCGCAGTCTTTCAAGATAGTTCACAATTACCGACCTTTATCAGGCTTGGAGATTGGCCAGGCCGAGATCTTTCAGACGTCGCAATATTTGGCAAGAATGCAGGAATGAACTAATTGTCTCCTGCAAACTCCACTCCCCTTTCGCTCCTCTTTTATTCTCTCTGGGAGGGGCCCTTCATCGTCCACCTGTGGCATTACTCCCTAGTCGACCCTTGTTCTTTCTTTCATCTGGCAACACTGCGCATGCACACACTGGGAACAGGCTCCAGCTGTTCTTCTGCCTCACTAACTCCAAAGGCAGCTGATAACTGTCAGACGGCCCTGGCCCCGTCTCTGCCTCTGATGCAGAGCCCTCATCAGAGCCTTTCTGAGACTCCAGGACTGGCCCATGTTCCTCCCCAACCTCCTCACTGTCCAAATCTGCTGCCAGATCAGCTGATGGGCCACAACAGCTGACTGGAGAATTCTAGGAGTTGAAGTCCTCCTGTCATAAAGTTGTCAAGCTTGAGAAACCCTTCCCTAGATGCTTTAATTCAAGGGTCCCCAAATACCTGGGCCGTGGCCTGGTACTGGGCCGCAGCCTGTTTGTAACCCTAACCCTAACCATCCCCTCTCTCTTTCCCCCCACTACTGTGGTCACCACCAGTCCACAAAACCAGGGGACCTCTGCTTTAATTAACGAAGCCATTGTAGGTCCAAGCACATCGAATGCACGTTAGGATTCATATTTCTTTTCCTTATTTATTTTGATGAATTCGTGGTCCAAAGTTTCCTCTTTTTCTCCCCTCCCTCTCTTCTCACAGGACGTTGACGATATTAGGATATTGTGCTTGGCCTTGGTGACATTTTCTGCGGAGAAGGAGAACTGGGTGATTGCAGGAACCCAGTCAGGATCCCTCTGGGCTTTTCACACCCAAGATGGAGAACGCAAACATCGGTTTCACACAATGTCTGATTCGGTCACCTGCCTTTACTGCAGTCCCTTGTCAAAGCATAAGTACGTGTCGGGCACAAAAAGACCGTGTCCTTTTGTGAAGGTCTAAATTAAATTGATTTATTGCTAAAAACGGATGCGTAGGGATCTTTGCAACTAACAGCACCTGGTTAGAGTTAGAGAAGGGTCAAAGATGGGTTGGGTTTAGTTTGCTTGTGGCTACGTAGGGATTCTAGGCTGGTGTCTCTTTTGACTCCGCCCCCAGGTTCTACCACTTCTACACTACAGCTGAATTTAGATTCCATTCCATACTCTACGTTGCTTCAAAATGGCCTTAAAAATACAGAAGTGTTGATTTTTTAATGAATCGACTTAGTTAGTCATAATTTATTTAGACATTATTGTCACAGCATAAGTACGTGTCAGGCACAAAAGACCAGGTTCAATTGTGAAGGTCTAAATTAAATTGATGTATTACTAAAAACCGATGCGCAGGACTCTTCCCTGCTAACAGCACCTGGTTAGAGTTAGATAAGGATCACTGGAATTCAAGGTGGGTTGGGCTTAGTCTGCTTGTGGCTACGTAGGGATTCTAGGCTGGTGTCTCTTTTGACTCCGCCCCCAGGTTCTACCGCTCCTACACTACAGCTGAATTTAGATTCCATTCCATACTCTACATTGCTTCAAAATGGCCTTAAAAATACAGAAGTATTGATTTTTTTATGAAACGACTCAGTTACTCATCATGTATTTAGACATTATTGTATGATTGCGCACCGCATGATCGGAATTATTGCTGACTTTTGACACAGGGCTCATTGTGGGGCTGTTTTGAGGTTGACATATTTAGTTGTCCTTTTGGTACATGGGCCGGCAATTTCAGCTTTTCTTATCTCCAGGATTACACGTTTAACCGCACGGCTTCAATGCTGAAAGTCTTTGTTTCATTCAATGCATTTAATGCATTTAAATTTAATTCATTTGTGCATTTTCACCTTCAATTTCAGCAAGTACAGGAATGTCTTTTTGGTGGGTACAGCCAATGGACAGCTGGCCATTTTTGAGGACCGGGCAGTCAAGGTACATATTCACTACAGTCTTCCAAGAGATATGTAATTAATGGCAGACACGTTCATAATAAACCCTTCCTTTGCGTTAATATAGAAAGTTTACGCTTTCTTAAATTTTGACAACTAATAGCAGGAAGAGAGAGAGCAATAAAATGAAACAGAATTGTATAGATCCATGATGGCGAATCTATGGCACGCGTGCCACAGGTGGCACACGGAGCCATATCTGTGGGCACACAAGCGTTGCCCTAGCTCAGCTCCAGCGCACATGTGTGTACCGGCCTGCTGATTTTCGGGCCTTCCCCACCCCTGGAGGCCCTCCGGAGGCCGGAAACGGCCTGTTTCCTGACTTCCGATGGGACCGGAAGGCCTGTTTTTCACCCTCCTTAGGCTCCTAGAAAGTCTCTGGAGCCTGGGGAGGGCGGAAAATGGGCCTTCCGGTCCTATGTTTCCGGCCTCTGGAGGGCCTTTGGTGTCCGGGGAGGCCTATTTGCCCTCCTGGAGGCTGGGGAGGGCGAAAATGTCCACCACCACCGTGGTGCAGGGAGCTGAGTAGGCCACACACCCATGGCCACACACGGGACAGCGAACCAGTTGCTGAAATTTTTCAATCCTCCCCCCCCTTCCCGCAACCATGTGTTCAGAATGATACAAGGTCTCCTGCAGGGGCTTGGACTAGAAGACTTTCAAGGATCCTTGCAACTCTATTATTTTATGTTCTGTGTTTATTTTCTTGTGTTTTCTCTTCAGGGCAAATGTGCCGCACCCTTAAGGACGATTCTCGTCGGAAGTGACAGCACTCCCCTGATGTGTTTAAGTGAATCAAATTATTCCTCTGACAGAAGTACCATCTGGGGCGGCTGTGGATCCAAAATATTATCGTTGTCCAGCGACTTGTCTACCCACAAACTCATTGAGACCAAGACGAGTCAGCTGTACGTTTGTCTTGCTTATTTTTGACCAGTTTTTTTTTTCCTCTCTTCTACCTGCATTCCTAAAAAACGCAATTTAGTTCTTATTCACTCTGTCTGGAAAAATCAGCTGCGCAGATGATCTTGTCTGCGTATTTCCCGTGGCACTTTGAGGGTTCCTAAATTTTGTTTTATTGTTTTAATATCCCCCCCCCCCAAAAAAAAAAAAAAGAGAGAGAGAGAGAGAGAGAGAAAATGCCTAGACAAACAGAAATCAAGAAGCAGCAAGTGTCCTTTATTTAAGTCCTCGCTTAGTGATGGTAATTTGGGGCCAACAGTTTGGTCAGGTTGAGAATATATCTGCTGAATATAACTCCGTATTGGTGACAGCAAGGGCATCCGGCCAGTAAACACTCAGCTCTTGTTGTGGCCCAGGCCCAAGTAGGTATTATCAGACGCAATCAGTTCTAAACAAATAGATTTTATTAGAACAGCTGAGAATTAACTCATTCTCAGCATAGTCCAAACTAATTCAAAACAAAATTCTTCATAACACAATTCTTCAGCCTTATCACCAACCTTGGTCTACTTTGGCAACCTGCCAAAGTCTTTTCTTGGCAAAAGTTCAGAAGCAGAAGACGCCGACAAGAAATAAATGCAGCAAGACAAGAAACAAATCTATCAACATTGTATTCCGACAAAGAGCCCAAGAGCCATTGCTGGTCTTTTAAGCCTTATAGGAGCGGCCAATCATCTCTTGGCCTTACTCCTGAGTCGTCCTTTTTGCTTTAGTTGCTCTTGCCTTCTGGCAGCTCTTCTCATGCGTGCACTAGGAACAGGCTCCTCCTGTTCCTCTGCCTCTCTGCTGTCCGACTCTGGGGGCTCCGGAGTCTGCACATCACTCCCAGATGGCCCTGGCCCCATCTCTGCCTCCGACGCAGAGTCCTCATCCGGGCCTTCCCCAGCCTCCAGGACTGGCCCATGTTCTTCCTCAGCCTCCTCATTGTCCAACTCTGCTGCCAGCTCCACAGGCTGCTGGTGGACCACAACAGCTCTGTTCAGTTGCCCAGACTCCACCCTGCAGGGGATTATGGGGTCATTAAAAGGAGATGAGTTCTGTCACTAAGCGATGCGGCTGTCAAATGCAAAGATCATGTGATCACACCAACTTTATTTCGCAGTTAGGTGAATTCCACGCAGTCACAAGTCCCAACTCCATGTTTGCCATTTGTAGCTTCCTGCCAGCTTCCCCAATGACTTTGCTTGTCAACGGAGACCACAAATGGCAACTGCCATAATTGTGAGTTGGTTTCCAAGTGCCGGAATTGTGATCGTGTCACCCTGGGGATGCTACGATGGCAACGTCTTCAGCGCCATTGTAATTTGGAATGAATTGTGAGGAGAATTTCCCTCTCCCCTTTTTTTAATATAAGAAACCTCCTACATTAGCAAAGAAATGCCCCCTTCCGCCCCCCACCCCGGAAGAGAAAAGGCTTTCCTGAAGTAAAACCACTCAAGTTGCCGGCCCCTGTGAATAGATAGTTTCCATTCACCAAGACAAACTATTCAACTCGTAAACAAAATGCCTTCAGCTACAACCTCCACAGAAGGCTGGAATTGATCCGATTAAAAAGCACAGAGAGAGAGACAAAAGACACCTAAAATCTACATTCCCCATCCATTTCCAAGGATGGGGCAGGACTTCCCAGCCACAATGAGAGAGAGATTATGGTATCACCGGATCTGATTTGCTTATCACTGTCAGGTTTCCAAGTAACATACCCATAGCAAACAAAACTCTTGAGGCAGGCAATTTCCTCGAAGAATAGGTTTATTGGAGATGTCATATTGGCACAGGCTGGTGGTAAACCCGACTCTGAATATTCTCACGGTTTCCCACCTAACTAAAAGTTAACATTTGTCACTTTCTCAAAACAATCAGTCACATGGTCCAATCAGGATACTGTCCAGTTGCTAGGTGACTCCATTCCCCTCCTTCCGAGCACCCACAGGAATGTCCTTGGTTCCCACGAGAAAGTATTTTGTTTTGGCTAGAACACCCCAACTATCTCTATTCCCCACCTCCCCTATCTCTCTTCTCTGTTGTGTCAGCACTGAAGTCTCAAAATGGCCTCTGTCAGGGTTGACAATCACCTTCATCAGTTTATGCATTGTAGCCTGTGTTGTAAACACCACAACATCGTTTTCTGCAGGGGTGAAATCTAGCAGGTTCTGACAGGTTCTGGAGAACTGGTAGCGGAAATTTTGAGCAGTTCGGAGAACTGGTAGTGGAAATTTTGAGTAGTTCGGAGGACCGGCAAATACCACCTCTGGCTGGCCCCAGAGTGGGGTGGGAATGGAGATTTTGCAATATCCTTTCCTCCAGGAGTGGGGAGGGAATGGGGATTTTGCAGTATCCTTCCCCTGCCACGCCCCCCAAGCCACACCACGCCCCCTCAAGCCACGCCCCCCCCAAACCGATTTCACCACTGCTTTTCTGATTTCCTTTTTCTTTTTGTGTGTGTGTCTCAGGTTATGTCACAAGGACTACTGCGATGCCAATATTATTTCTATAGCAGTAGACAAATTTATCTACTTGGCAAAGAAGGACAGCTATTTCGTTGAGATTTGGGACAAAAAGACAGAGAAGCTTTGTGAACTAATAGACTGTGTGCATCTACTAAAGTGAGTATCGGATATCCCACAGAGTCCGCAGTATCTCACGAGTGGCTGAGATAATTAGGACAAATAAATTGGTCTGATTTTTTGAACATCTAGATTCAGTCACAGGATAGCATCAACCTCGTGTTCCTCTTTCCGCTACAAATTCAAAATGGACAGTGATTATATATATGTATATATATATGTATAGGTGCAGGTATATATTTATTTATGTACATAGCATGTGTATATATGTGTGCTATGTAGGTATTTGGGTAGATATATACTTTCTCTTGAGAGCAGGCAACAGAATTTCATTTTTCATGTGAGCCACTGCGCTCACAGTAAAAAAAATGACAAAGTTACCTTACTTTACCTTACCTTATCATCTTCTCTCTCATCTCTCTCATCTCTTATATTATCTTATCTCTCATCTCTCTTACCATCTTATCTCTCATCTCTCATCTCTCATATCTTATCTGTCATCTCTCTTGTCATCTTATCTCTCTCATCTCTCATGTCTCATATCTTCTTATCATCTTATCTCTCATATCTCTCATCTTATGTCATCTCTCATCTCATCTTTCTTATATCTTATCTCTCATCTTTCTCTTATATTATCTTTGTTCTGACCTAGGCGTTCCCAAACCACGAAGCAGACTCTTTCTCCTGACAAAACCCCTTTTTTATTAAGTCACTGTGAATTTTTCTCATTCACACTCAGCAAAGTCTTTCAAGGGGGAATTTACAGACACAGACCTTCTCTGGCTTGGAGAGCTGCCAGGCCGATACCATCAAAACTTGGCCAGGAGTCACAAACAAATTAAGTGAACTAATTGTCTCCTGCAAACTCCCCTCCCCTTTCGCTCCTCTTTTATTCCCTCTGGGAGGGGCCATACATCGTCCACTTGTGCCTTTACTCCCAAATTGACCCTTGTTCTTTAGCTGTTCCCTTCGTCTGGCAGCTCTGTGCATGCGCACACTGGGAACAGGCTCCAGCTGTTCGTCTGCCTCACTGATGTCCGACTCCGAAGGCAGCTGACAGCTGTCATGCGGCTCTGGCCCCATCTCTGCCTCTGACGCAGAGCCTGCGTCAGAGCCTTCCCCAGACTCCAGGACCGGCCCATGTTCCTCCCCAACCTCCTCACTGTCCGAATCTGCTGCCAGCTCTGCTGGCTGCTGGCGGGCCCCAACAATCTCATCTCTTCTCTTCTCTTCTCTTCTCTTCTCTTCTCTTCTCTTCTCTTCTCTTCTCTTCTCTTCTCTTCTCTTTCTCTTCTCTTCTCTTCTCTTCTCTTTCTCTTCTCTTCTCTTCTCTTCTCTCTCTCTCTTCTCTTCTCTTCTCTTCTCTTTTCTTATCATCTTATCTCATCTCATCTCATCTCTCATCTCATCTCTTATCTCTTCTCTCATCTCTTACGTCTTATCTTATCATCTTATCATCTTATTTTATCTCATCTCTCATCTCATCTCATCTCATCTCATCTCATCTCATCTCATCTCATCTCATCTCATCTCTTACCTTCCAAATGGAAGAACGTGATCTGACACAGTTTACCATTTAACTTTCTTATTAGTTTATCAACTAATAAAAAGGAACAAAGGAAAAGAAAAGCATGAAAAATATGACACGGCTTAGACATGACAGGCTCTCCTGTTTTTCAGAGCTGGGGTACCAAAACTGAACACAGAATCAAAACAAAAACTCGCTTACCCGGGACGAGTGAAGAGCATCTGCCTTCAGAAAAATACGGCATTGTGGGTCGGCACCGGAGGAGGCCACCTCTTACTGCTTGACCTGTCCACCCGCCTCCCCATATGGATAATACATGATTTCTGTCGTTCGGTGAGATTCATGATGACAACCCAACTAGGTAAATAGTGATGCGTATATACAAGAAAAAAAACCTCCACCACTCATGGTTTTAGCATCAAGAAGTTTTACTCTGTGTTTGTTTGATTTGTCTGATAAAGCAGGATTTTCCGAAGTTTTCCCCAAAATGGGGAAAAGAAGACCTGCCAAATCTCGCACCCCACTTTCTGATGCAATGTGTCTGCTTTGACAGGAGAGTTCCTTGAAGAATAAAGGATGGAATTTTAATTGGGTTTTTTTCTTTTGATCCAAGGTGCCCTCAAGAATGTTGTTTTAATCTTGGGTTATAGCCAGGAAGAAGAGAGTGAAGACGGACACATTAAAGGTAAGGATGATCAGTTCTTCATCTGTTCCCATTTTGCAGCGGGCCACAATACTAGCTCTGGCAAGACGATCCGTAGGATGTGGTTAAAAAAAAAGAAGACTTTAGTCATAATCACGGCTGCTGTAGGAATAAAAATCCAACTGGTTCAGTTCCAAGCTGGGAGGAATGCGCTGAAAAATAAAATGGAGGCTAATTGGAAAGATCAGTAGAGCAGAAGCAGCATGTAGTTCTGGGACAGCTGACAAATTAGTATACAGTTTACATCGGGGGTGTCAAACTCAATTTCATCGAGGGCTGCATCAGGGTTGTGTTTGACCTCGGAAGGCCGGGGTGGTGCTGGGCATGGCCAGGGGTGGGCATGGACATGGTGTGACATAGGACTTATATTGGGGGCACCTGTGGTGGCCAAGTGCTAAGGCAGGACTTCCCTGAGACCTTCCCTCACTCACATTATAACCTACATCCCTTCCTTCCTTCCTTCCTTCCTTCCTTCCTTCCCTCTTCATTCTCCTTTCTTCTCCCTTCCCGTCTTTCCTTACTTTTCCTTCCTTGCTGTCTCCCCATCTTTCCTTTTCCTTTTAATTTTTCTTTGTCTTTCCTCTTTCCCTTTCTCCTTTCCTGTCCCTTTGTTAGAAATTCTGTTTATATACAGCACCACAGAGAGCAAACAAAGCACAGTCACCATGTGCTTTACTGCTTAACTATTTGAACTGTAACAGAAAACAGGAAACTCTATTTATAACAAAAGAGCATAGAGCATATACCATAGAACTGTGTGGCACGCATAGCCATATCGGTGGGCACATGAGCTCAGCTCCAGCGCACGCCAGCTGATTTTCGGGCCTTCTGGGCCCACCAGAAATAAGAAAACAGGTTGTTTCCTGCCTCTGGCGGACCTCGGGGGATGGTGGGGAAGGCCCGTTTTTCTCTTTCCCCAGCCTCCAGAGCCTTTCTAGGAGTCGGGGGAGGGTGAAAATGTCTGTTTCCACACCCCCCCCCAGAGGCCCTTCAGAGGCCGGAAATGGCTCATTTGCCAACCTCTGGTCAATCAGAACCCTCTAGGGGGGTGGAGAAGGGCGTTTTCACTTTCCCCAGACTCCTAGAAAGGCTCTGGAGGCTGGGGAGAGCAAAATATAGGCCTACCGTGCCATAGCGTGCCAGGGTGAGGGAAGGGTGGGGGGTCGCTTGCGCAGGGGCAAGGTGCATAGAATTATGGGTGTGGGCATGCACGCACGTGCCCCTGTCCCGCTCCTGGCACGCGATGGCAAAACATTTAGCCATCACTGCCATAGATCCAAACTTGTAAATGCTGCCATCTACTGGCTGAATACTACTGTAGTTGTTGCATAGAAATACATCCCAACAATGAATTCCAACAGTATTTGTAGCTCCTGGCCTACCTCTCTATTTTGGCTCCTGTTTTTTTTAAAAAGACAGCAAATGCAAGAACTGACAAATATGCCCACCATTTTTTGTGCTGATTATTTTTAAATGATTTTCTTCACAGGGATAAGTTCTTCTGTGTCTATCTGGGATGTGAACCTGTCCCACGAAGTGCAAAACCTGAGGAAACATATTGTGATGAGGCAAGCGCTAGCAGAGAAAATGAAGCATTTTTCGTTGGATTAACTTGAAGGAATTCACTAGATTTACACGAGACCACTGAAGTTAATTTCGTCGAAGTAGGACGGGGTGAAATACTCGTGACATGCAACATTGCCACTTCGTTTCTTTTAAAGTGAAACAAAAATATTAATTACACAGCAGTGTTTAATATTCCACACGAAAAGGATAAAAGTGTGGCAGCACAAAAAATTATTTCTTCTGGTTTCAGATGCCATTTGGTTTAAATTAATTCTCTTTTGCTACTCTTCCTCCTCTTATTTATATCTTTCCGTAGGTATAATTCAATACGATTTAACTGTTTTAAGTACACGAATCAAAATACAGAAGCTATTTAAATACCAGGAAATGAAAGGCATTGTAAATATAATTTTTGATAACACCAACTCACCCTTGGGTATTTTTCAGAATAATTTGGATGAAATGCTTCAAGCTTCATGTCAGCCCAATGTTTTTCTCTGGGTTTGTGTTCAGCTCACATTTCCCCCCCCCCCCAGCTTCTGTCCAAGGTGCTACTGCTGCTTTAAGGATTTAACTTATTAAATTTAAAGTGACCTTTAATAAAAGTTTACACAAATGCCAAGATTTTCTCAGGTTTTGGATGGAAGCCAGAAAAAGGAAGACTTTTAATGAATTACAGGGAACTGCTGGAGATCTGTGAACATTTCAAAATCAGATGAAGTGTTAATTATCACTTTATACTGCATTGGTAAGACGCATTGAATGCTGCATCCAGTTCTGGTCACCGCAATACGAAAAAGATGCTGGGATTTTAGAAAGAGTGCAGAGAAGAGCAACAAAGATGATTAGGGGACTGGAGGATAAAACATATGAAGAACGGATGCAGGAACTGGGTATGTCTAGTTTGATGAAAAGAAGGACTAGGGATGACATGATAGCACTCTTCCGATATCTCAGGGGCTGCCACAAAGAAGAGGGAGTCAAGCTATTCTCCAAAGCATCTGAAGGAAGGACAAGAAGCAATGGATGGAAACTCATCAAGGAGAGAAGCAACCTGGAATTAAGGAGAAACTTCCTAGCAGTGAGAACAATGAAACAGAGGAACGAATTGTCTCCAGAAATTGTACTCCATCACTGGAGGTTTTCAGGAACAGTCTGGAAAGCCATTTGTCCAGAATGATACAGGGTTTCCTGTTTGAGCAGAGGGTTGGACTAGAAGACCTCCAAGGTCCCCTCCAACTCTGTTTTTCTGGATTCCTTCCTAACAGTTTTCACAATGGGGAGGACAAATAGGTTCGCAGTTACTGTTACTCAGATGTGAATTTTCACATCTGAATGTTGCATTTTGCATCCAGCGATAAAGAGAGGATTCTCTATCAATATATTGACTTTGGTATTATCCAGTCGTTTATAACCAATGTGCAAAACTTGGCTGTGTTATTTCTTTCCCTAAATATACCGTGTTTCCCCAAAAATAAGTCCCAGCTTTATATTAATAATTTGCTCCAAAAGACGCATTAGGGCTTATTTTCTGGTTAGGTCTTATTTTGGGGGAAATACGAGCCGAGCATTTGGAGGCCCTGGTTTGGTGAGAGGCCATTAGTTGAGTCTATAACTCAATGCCAGAGAAAATTCCCTATTAAGAAAAGGGAAGCAAATTGAGGCCTTAAACAGAGCCCTTTTACTTTAATTAAGGCTTCTGGATGCAGACACTATAAAGACCTGCACAGTAGTTAGGCCTCAGAAGCCACGAGGAGCACCCAAAATGGTGGCCGCAATGACTCAGCTTTTTCAAAATGGCGGCCGCCAGTAATAAAGGGGCAAGGGAAGCCCGAGACCAAAAGGTTTTGTTACTTTACCCCTCAGGAGCTCCGAATTCACCACTGGAGAAGTGGAGCATGTGGGGGGATTCCCCAGGAACGCTTATTTTGGGGGTAGGGTTTATGAGCATCCTGAAAAATCATGCTAGGACTTATTTTCCGGTTGGGTCTTATTTTCGGGGAAACAGGGTATTGTAGACCTTTCTACGTTTTGTGAACGCAACTAAGATTCAGTTACTAACAACTTGAATCTTGGTGGCATGTTACAAGCACGGGGATATCCTTTTCTGATTTACGCTGCTGGGAAGCCTTTTTTGAACCCCGAAACTTCTGGAATCAGAGATTGCTTTTTCCCTGAAACAAATTGGAATTATTAGGAAGAGGAAAGAAAAATGTAAAAGTGCCAACTTCTTTTAGTGCCACAGCTGGAAGAATAAAGTCTGCTCACAAGATATTCTAGACATTTTAAATCCCCATCTGGAAATACGAAAAAAAGAACTTTTTTTTTTATAATGAGACTGTGGTTGCAGATTCATCGCTGTGACACTCTCGGGAAAGCTTTATTTTTCCATAACTGTTTTGTGTATATGCAAAAAATGTAATTTAAAAATGTAATTTAAATTACAAAAAATGTAATTTAAAAATGTAAATGTATATCTTAAAACATAACCAGCATTTCTGTATCTTAAAGCAAAGCAATTTGTTCTGTATATTATTTGGGATCTAATCTGTGCGGTTAACAGAGTTTTATTTGCAATTATTTCAAATCAAATAAAATATTTTCATACCGATTCCAGCTTGTCAGTAGTTCAGTTCAACTGTGATAAAAATATAACGCCTGGATATCTCAACTCTATCAATAATACATTGGTAGAGATTAAGAAGACTACCGTATTTTTCGGAGTATAAAACGCACCGGAGTATAGGACGCACCAACTTTTTTTGGTGAGGAAAGAAAGAAAAAGAAATCTGCCTCTGTCTCTGAGCAATTTTGCCTCATTGCAGCAAACAGCAAACAGCCTGCTTTACTTTCATTTTCGTTTTCAACATAGCTTGATTAGCACAAGGAAAAAAAAAATCTGCTACAGCAATTTACCTCCTTGCAGCAAGCAGCAGAGCCCTGCGCAAAACAGCTGAGAGCAAAACAGCTGGGAGTCGGGAGGCCGATCTAATCAACTTGTGCTAATTAGGCTGTGCTGAAGCTGAAAGGAGCTGTTTTTTCTTGCCTTTTGCTTGCAAGGAGGTAACTGCTGCGAGGCAGAGGCCAAAGGGTGGGGACCAGTGGGTGGCGGGACTACATTCGGTGTATAAAACGCACCTAAATTTTCACCCCCTTTTAGGGGGGAAAAAGATGCGTCTTATACTCCAAAAAATACGGTAAATGGAAAAGACTAAAAGATTAATATATAATATAACTCTCCCAACATTTATAAGCTGTCACTGTTTTCTAATAGAAAAGCAGACTAGTTGATGTGGCTCCAGAAGGAGAGGGAATATTAAAATAATTTGGATGAATGCAGTTACTGGTTTTGGTTCTGAAACAAGGTGTACTTCAGAAAAAAATCCAGTGGTTTTTCTAAAATTTAAAACCCTGGGAGAAAACAATACCTGAAAGTTATAAACTAGGTGGGAGAGAGAAATGTAGTCCTCTCTGAATCTTCAGTGGGTTCACTTGGATTTGGAGATATTATGTACGACGAGAGGCAACTTATCCCTTTAAAGATAATTCAGTAAGTCCCAAAGGTGCTTTTTCAGGAGGCAACTGGACTTCCTTGTTTTTTCTTTTGAAGACGTTTTGCTTCTCATCCCAGAAGCTTCTTCAGCTCTGACCGGATGGTGGGGAATGGAAGGATTTATGTTCCTTGCCGACAGCTGGTCATTTGCATCCTTTTTGAGGGTCATTGAGGCCACTTGGAGGTTTCTCTGTGTCCTCAGGGTCACCTGAGTGGTGCAAATGGTTCCTGTTGTTGTTGTTAGTTGTGAAGTCGTGTCCGACCCATCGCAACCCATGGACAACGTTCCTCCAGGCCTTCCTGTCCTCTACCATCCCCTGGAGACCACTTAAGCTCATGCTGAATGCTTCAATGACTCCATCCAGCCACCTCGTTCTCTGCCATCCTCTTCTTCTTTTGCCCTCAATCTTTCCCAACATCAGGCCACTTCTCCAGGGAGTCCTTTCTTCTCATTAGGTGGTCAAAGTATTTGAGTTTCATCCTCAGGATCTGGCTTTCTAAAGAGCAATCAGGGTTGATCTCTAGGACTGACAGGTTGGATTGCAATTTTTCCAGCTGTCTGCAAGGAATATCAAGCCTTCCATTCCCCACAATCCTGTCAGAGCTGAAGAAGCTTCTTGAATGAGAAGCAAAACATCTTCAAAAGAAAAAAAAACAAGAACATAGAACATAAAAGTCCAGTTGCCTCCTGAAAAAGCACTTCGGGGACAAAAGTACTTTTGAGATGACCGAGAATCTCTGCAGACTTTTAGCTATACAAGTTGGCATGAACATCCTTTGAATGGTGTGGGAGTAGGAATGGATTTCCAGAGAAGTTTTTTTTAAAATTATTTTATTATTTTTTTTATTTATATGCCGCCCTTCTCCGGAGACTCAGGGCGGCTTACAATGCGTTAAGCAATAGCCTTCATACTTTTGTATATTTTATACAAAGTCAGCTTATTGCCCCCACAAACTGGGTCCTCATTTCATCTACCTTAGAAAGGATGGAAGGCCGAGTCAACCTTGAGCCTGGTGAGAATTGAACTCACAGTAATTGCAGGCAGCTGGAAGCTAAATACTACCTTTAACAGTAGCATTAGTCTGCTGCGCCACTCAGGCTCCTATTAAGTTCATCTTAATTTTTTAATGGTAACAGGTATTTCTCGACTTAACGACCTCAATTGAGCCCAAAATTTAAATTGTATTTAAATACAACTGTTTAGTCATTCTTGTGACAACTACGCCCCACACCCCAAAATGTAAACTGGGACAAAACTCGCTGAACAACTATCTCGCTTTGTAGCGATGGAAATTTTGGCTCTGTTGTGGTCGTATATCGAGGACTACCTGTATTTTCACAATGGTTTTTGTTTTAAAAAATGCTGTAAAATGTACAGTAGGTTTTTCCAGCGTGTCCAAGAATTGTATTGATCCTTCTTCGTTGTTGTTGTTTTTTCTTACTGTCAGCGGAAAGCTGAAATTGTGTAAAAGCTTGCTTTTCTTTTGAACAATCTCCTTATTTCATTAAAAAAAAAATTGCCTGAAGGTTTGTGATTAGAAGAGAAATTGGGGGCATCAGATTTTTAAACTGAACTGCAGAAGTCTTGGTTTTCCATTTCTGTTGCAGGATAATAATAATAATAATAATAATAATAATAATAATAATAATAATAATAATAATAATAACAACAACAACAACAACAACAACAACAACAACAACAACAACAGCAACAACAGCAACAACAGCAACAACAGCAACAATAACAACAACAGAATTGATGCACAATACACAAAAACATGCAGGTTTTTTTTTTAGCTGTATATCTTGAGCCTGTCCCCCAATTGCCATGTTTGTGTATTTGTGTGTGTTTGTGTGTTAATATCTGCCCAATGCACTGCAAAATTGAGTCTTCCCAACAACCTAAATGGCTTATTTCTATCTTTTCAAACCAGCCTTGAAGATAGATAGATAAATTAAATTTTCTCTCTAGAGGTGAGCTCTGTGTGCAACCTCCTGCTTAAATTTCACTGGCGTTTGCAAAAAATGCAAAATATTTCTGCCCTGAAAGATATGAAACGGGAGCAGCTTTCATCACCCCCTCTGACGGCACCTCTTACGACGATGCCAGGGACTGTCGCTTTATCACAAACCAGGTTATTATTAACTTTGTTGCTTACGCAAGCCATTTCCACCCCCCCCTTCCTGCAGCACATATATTCAATTTTGAATTTCTCGTTTCTGCATTTCTCAGCTAAACTTGTTCCCCAAACTCTTGACAGTAGGATGCAGATGTTCTCCTGTATTGGATGAGAAGAAAGAAAAATAATAATCATCTTGCAAGGGTCCTAACGGTGAAAAAACAGTCAATAAGTCACTTTTTTCAGTTGCCGTCGTAACTTTGAATGGTCACTAAACGAATGTTCGTAAGTGAAGGATTACTTTATTAGGGTAAGAAAAGTTGGTCTATTTTTTGAAAAAAATAAGCTGCTTTGCTTTGTCAAAAAGCCAAGTTTCAAACTTCTTCTTTTGCTTCAATAATTGCATGGTTAAAACCAGGAGTGGGGCTGCTGGAGGTTCGCAAGGGTTCGAGAGAACCTTTAGCTAAGATTCTGTGCAGTTCGGAGAACCCCCAAATCCCACTCATGGTTGCCCCCCCCTCGGCCCGTCCCCTCCCAGAAATCCCCACAGCAGCCGTTTTGGATGCAGGTAAGTGCAGGACGCACACGGAGGCTCAAGGAGGGCGCAAAAAGAGCCTTGGTGGCACAGCAGACTAAAGTGCTGTTAAGTAGCACCAGCTGCCTGCAATTACTGCAAGTTCAAATCTCACCAGGCTCAAGGTT
This sequence comes from Pantherophis guttatus, assembly GCF_029531705.1. Next base: position 2,888,102 of record NW_026844039.1, on the reverse strand, counting down.
GACTCAGCCTTCCATCCTTTCGAGGTAGGTAAAATGAGGACCCGGATTGTGGGGGCAATAAGCTGACTTTGTATAAAAAAGAACACTGCTTAGGGGGCCGAAAGCCCTACTAAGCAGGTATATACAAAAGTATGAAGGCTATTGCTTAACGCATTGTAAGCCGCCCTGAGTCTCTGGAGAAGGGCGGCATATAAATCGAGCCAATAAATAAATAAAATAAATAAAAAACGGGCCTACTAGAAGTTTGAGAAGGCCAGAAATGGACCTGTTTCCGGCCTTCAGAGAGCCTCCGGAGCCTGGGGAGGCCGTTTTCACCCTCCTGGAGGTTTGAGGAAAGCCTCCGGAGTCAGGGGAGGGCAAAAATGCCCCCTCCCGCCGTGGTGCAGGAGGCTGATGAGGCCACGCCCACTCAGCAACGGGGCAGAGAACCTCTTGCTAAAATTTTTGAAGCCCACCCCTGGTTAAAACCAATTATTATGCCATTGTCTTTTTTTAAAAATTGTGACCTTCGAAGTAACCTGTGCCGGAACTGTTTTCCCAAACAGAAATTTCCGTGTGATCCGATGGCTTTTTTCCCTCTTGAACAGCTGCTAATCCTTAACATTTCTATCTGTTGGGTATTTATTTCTTCCTTCGTATGCATTTCTGGCAGCCTGCAGATGCTCAAGCCATTTCAGCGCCCCCCAATTTGTGAATTTGTCAACAAGCTGGGGTTGGTTCCCCCCCCCCCCCCCGCCCCTCCTTAGAAGATATGGTGGGTTTTCATTGCCTGGCCTTATTGAATTCATAAGGAAACAGATGTTGCTGTGAAAACAGATGTTTGCCTGCACTACAATATACACCCACTTTAACCATTCTTAAGGAAGCTTCCTACATCTAAAGCGGAAGTGGAAACATTTCCTTCAAGAACGTATCAGCAATGGGAGCGAGAGTTCTTTTGTCAGCCTGATCTCAGTTTTTACAATGTGCAAAATACTTGGTTGGACGGCTTAGAGGTTTACAATCAGCAATAAGGTTAAAAGAAAATAGAATATCTATTAAATATCCAGTATTGATCTCCCTCCTTCTCTGTCTCCATCTCTCTCTCTCATCTACCTACATATCTACTGGTATCTATCTACCTACCGGTTATCTCTATCTATCTATCTATCTATCTATCTATCTATCCATCTATTATCTATCTATCTATCTATCTATCTATCTATCTATCTATCCATCCATCCATCTATATCATCTCTCTCATCTCTCATCTTTCTATCATCTATCTACCATCTATCATCCACCCACCCACCTATATCTATCTTCTCTCTCTCTCATCTATCATCCATCTCTATCTATCTGTCATCAATCTATATCTATCATCTCTCAATCATCTATCATCTATCTCTAATCCACCCACCCACCCATCTATATCTATCTCCTCTCTCTCATCTATCTATCTATCTATCATCTATCTACCTATCTATCTATCTATCTACCTATCTATCCATTTCTCTCATGTATCTACCTATCTACATACTGGTATCTACCTACCTACCGGTTATCTATCCATCCATCCATCTTATCTATCAATCTATCATCTACCTACCTACCTACCTACCTGTGTCTATCTGTTCACCCATCCAGCAGTGGGTTTCAGATTATGTTACTACCGGTTCGCCCCGCGCACGCACTCACTTCATGTGCGCGCACACCTGGTTTGTGCGCACGCATGCCTTCTGCACATGTGCCTGGTCTTCCGCGCATGCTCTTTGCTCGCATGCATGCATTCCGTGCATGTGCCCGGCCTCAAAAATGTGCCTAAATAGGGTGGCATAAAGCCAGGGAGAGTGGGCAGGCCCACCCGCGATTTCCACTACCGGTTTGGGCGAACCATTCCGAACTGGCTGAATGTTACCTCTGCATCCATCCATCCTCTATATCCTCTCCTCTCTCTAATCTATGTTTATTTTATTTCTAGGACTCGGTCATGAATTATGTGCTTCCTCAAGCTATCCGAACTGAACAGTCTACTCATTTTCAATAAATGGAATTTACGTTTTTGCTGATTTTACGGGTCAACTCTCAAGGGTTACTCAATATTGTAGCCCTGTGCTGCGTGTAAAAAAATATATGTTACTTTACTTACACTGGGGATATGACTCCGCACGAGGACATTGAACGAATTCCAAAGAATTTCATGTGCCTAAACGCAGCTTAATATTGCTGGGTTTTGCACCGTCGGTTAATACTGTATCATTGTATACAATTACATCAATGTATACATACATTGTCTTGAAAATCTGTAAGCCACTTATGGATCCACAGGTGCTGTTTAAAAATATTATTTTAAATAATTCGTACTCAAAAGGCACATACCCCAAAATGTGATCGTGAGAATAGGGATGGCACCTAGTGACTAGTAAGGCAAATGACAACATGGAATATCAATGTTTAAAGCATGCGTGGCAGGGGAAGGATACTGTAATATCTCCATTCCCACCACACTCCAGGGGAAGGATATTGTAAAATCCCCATTTCCTCCTGATCAGCTGGGACTCGGGAGGCAGAGAATAGATGGGGGCAGGGCCAGTCAGAGGTGATATTTACCGGTTCTCCTAACGACTTAAAATATCCGATACCGGTTCTCCAGAACTGGTCATTCATCAATGGAGGGGATATTTTTGGAAACTGTGATGGACCGAAGTGTGCAACCTATGTTTTTCCTCTTAAACTTTCCAATAAATAATGGGCATTTTACAGATGACCGTGGACCAGGGTGGGTTCTACTTACCTTTACTACCAGTTTGCAACGGGATTGCGCATGCGCAGATCGCTGATGACATCCGGGACGATGGGCGGGACCTCCCGCTGGTTTTACTACCGGTTCTTGCGAACTGGTCTGAACCAGGGGCAACCCACCACTGCCATGGACCAGGGATGGGTTTCACTCACCTTTACCACCGGTTCGCCCAGTGTGCGTGCTCACTTTGTGTGCCTTCCACGCATGTGCCCGGCCTCGAAAATGTGCCTAAATAGCACGATTTGGAGCCTCACCCGCAATTGCTGCTAAAGTTCACCCGAACTGGTGCAAACTGGCTGAATACCATCTCTGCTGTGGACGTTGAATAAAATTCACTGACAACCAGAGGAACATAGTGACTGCTTTGCATATCAGTTGAATAGATAAGGCTCAGAATTTAGATTATGGTCCTATACAGTGTGGGTTGCTCCCGGTTCACAAGAACTGGTAGTAAAAATTTGTAGTAGTTTGGAGAACTGGTAATAACATTGGCTAACCACGCCCCCCAAATCGGTCCCCGGCCCGGTTGTGCTCGCTTACCCCGCCCACCTCATCAGAGGCATTTTTTTTTTTACTTTTAAAAGCATTTTTTCTACAACCTCTTTGGCCAAAAAAATGCTTTTAAAAGTAAAAAAAAAAGCCTCTGATGATCGCGCGGCTCAGCTGGGATCGTCAGAGGCTTTTAAAAGCATTTTTTTCTGCAATCTCTTCAGCCCAAGAGGTTGTAGGAAAAAAAATGCCTTTAAAAGCCTCTGACGATCCCAGCTGAGTTGCCTGATCGTCAGAGGCTTTTAAAACCTCTTAAGGTTGTAGAAAAAATGCTTTTAAAAGTAAAAAAAAAAAAAAAAAGTTGGCCACCCAGTCACATTACCCACCACCACTACCAAGCCACGGCCACAAAATAAGCCATGCTGACAGAACCGGTAGTAAAAATTTTTAGAACCCACCCCTGGTCCTATATTTACTTATGGCATTAGAGTGTGAAATTAAAAGCCACAGAATTCAATTCAGTCAAATTCATAGTTAATTTGCAATATTACTGCAATATTACTGCCCACTAATTTCACTAGTCTTTTTGTCCATTCTTCCATAAATTCAAGAAAGATTTAATGCAAGGCACAAGCCGATACAAGTAATCCTCGACGTATGACCATAATTAAGCCCAACATTTCTGTTGCTAAGTCAGACAATTGAATTTTTTTTTTTAATTTGATTTATATGCCGCCCTTCTCCGGAGACTCAGGGCGGCTTACAATGCGTTAAGCAATAGCCTTCATACTTTTGTATATTTTATACAAAGTCAGCTTATTGCCCCCAAACTGGGTCCTCAATTTACCTACCTTAGAAAGGGTGGAAGGCTGAGTCAACCTTGAGCCTGGCAAGATTCGAACTTACTAATTGCAGACAGCTGGAGTTAAATTACAATGCATTAGTCTGCTGAGCTATCCAGGCTCCTGCTTTTTGCCCCATTTTAGAATTTTGCCAGAGTTGTTAAATGAATCTGGCTTCCCCACTGGCTTTGCTTGTCAGGAGGTTGCAAAAGGAGGTCACAATATCCGGGGACATTGCAACTGTCATAAATAGGAGTCAGTTTCCAAGCGCCTGGATTTTAATCACGTGACCATAGGGATGCTGTAACTGTCATAAGTGTGAAAAACGGTCATAAATCCCCCTTTGTAGTGCCGTTGTAACTTCAAACGGCCACTAACTGAACTGTTGTTAAGTCGAGGACTACCTGTATATACCAGCCTACAAAAATATGGAGAGGTGGTGAAGACATCGACGGCGATCTTGGAGCTTCAAGATCATCCGCCGTACCGTTGCGACGCCAGCTCCGCCATCGTAATCCATTTGGAGGGTACCTTAAAACTCAAGTAAATTAACAATAACCATGATGGATTCTTCAGCTTGTTAAGTACCCCTAAGGCTGTCAATCACTCTCCACAAGTTACAATGCAACGAGCCCACGATTCTTTGATCGGGCCGTTTTTGTTTTTGTTTTCCGGAAAGAGTTTGACAATAAGCGATAACGCTAAAAGGTTTTTCCACATTGGTTGAAACAGCCCATTTGTCGATCGGTATACATGCTACGCTCCCAGGACGAGATTTTTAATTTCCTTTCTTGTGCATTCATTCTCCATTTCTTGGGATTTTAAAACTTGACATTTTAAAAACATGGGGGGAGATTAAAAACAAACAAACAAAAAAACCCCCCACACCTCGCACCCTATTTTAAAAACAGAATTTTTACAGCTTCTGAGTTTCGGTTTGCAAAATTTCCCCGCTCTGCTGCCTATGAAAAATACACCTTTTCCCAATTACATTCCCTTTGAAGGTTATCATTTATGAATAGACTCTGCAGTGCTCCGGGAATGTAGAGTTGATAGTTTTCACGATTTAATTGCAGTTTCTGAATTACAAGTTCTCTTTTCCAACAACAATCCGGTTCTCGTTCCGGGAAGTCGGACTTTAAAATTAAAGGATCATCTCGGCTACTTTTTTCGAATCCTTGAAAAGGACAAAACAAGTCGCAGCGAGGAGTTGATCGCTTTCCCCTTCTTTCGTTGCTGAAAAAAAAAATGGCTCGTTTTTTCCCTTCCATGTCTTTTAACGTATTGCACAATCTTTTTTGCTTATAAAAATGTCTTTTCGCGTCAAGACAGAAAGACCAGAGTTTCTGAAGAGAAGGGCTACTGCGTAGCATCTTCGGTTGCTAGAGGTTCGGGGTCATTTCGTTGACTATCTGGAAGTTGAACCTGTCAGAGAAAAAAAAAAAAGGCAGGAAAAAATTTTTTTTCCTCCCTTTCTTTGTGCATTTCGGCTCGTTGTGGCTCTTCTAGAGAAAAATCATAACACAGATTTATTTGGGAAGAGTTAAGACAGTTTGGCCTAGTGGTTAAGGCTCCAGATTAGAAAGCTGGAGACGGTGAGTTCTAGTTCTGCCTGCGCCATGAAAACCAGATGGGTGACTTTGAGCCAATCACCAGCAGACTGTGAGTTCTAGTCTCGCCTCAGGCATGAAAGCTGGCTAAGTGACTTTAAGCCAATCACTGGGAGACTGAGTTCTAGTCCCGCCTTACCATAAAAGCTGGCTGGGTGATTATAGGCCCGTGATGGCGAACCTATGGCACGCGTGCCACAGGTGGCACACGGAGCCATATTAGTGGGCACGCCAGCTCAGCTCTGGGGCGCATGCGCGCACCGGCCAGCTGACTTTCAGGCCTTCTGGGCCCACCAGAAGTAGGGAAACAGGCTGTTTCCTGCCTCTGGAGGCCCTGGGGGGTGGGTGGGAAGGCCCGTTTTTCTTTCTTACCTGGCTCCAGATCCTCTCTATTTATCTGGGAAGGGCGAAAACAGCCTTTCCCACTCCCTTGGAGGGCCTACGGAGGCTGAAAGGGCCCATTTCCCGACTCCCGGTGGAACAGGAAGTGATGTTTTTTGCTGTCCCACTGGGAGTTGGGAAATAGGCCGTTTCAGGCCTTTGGAGGGCCTCCGAAGGGCCTCAGAGAGAGTGAGAAAGGCTGTTTTCGCCCTTCCCAGATGCATAGAGAGGATCTGGAACCAGGTAAGAAAGAAAAACGGGCCTACCAGGCCATCATGTGCCAGGAGCGGGGGGGTTTGCGCGCGCATGGGCATGTGCGCGCACAACCCTCCCCCACCCCCCTCTCCTGACACGCGATGGCAAAAAGGTTAGCCATTACTATTATAGGCTAATTATCAGGAGACTGTGAGTTCTAGTTCTGCCTTACCATAAAAGCTGGGTGGGTGATTATAGGCAATCACCAGGAGACTGTGAGTTCTAGTCCTGCCTTACCATAAAAGCTGGGTGGGTGATTATAGACCAATCACCAGGAGACTGAGAGTTCTAGTCCCGCCTTACCATAAAAGCTGGCTCGGTGATTATAGACCAATCACCAGGAGACTGTGAGTTCTAGTCCCACCTTACCATAAAAGCTGGCTGGGTGACTTTAGGCCAATCACCAAGAGACAGTGAGTTCTAGTCCCGCCTTAGCCATGAAAACCAGCTGGGTGACTTTGGGCCAATCACTCTCACTCAGCCCAACTCACCTCACAGGGTTCTTGTTGTGGGGAAAATAGGAGGAGGAGGAGGAGGAGGAAGGTGTGTTGGATATGTTCGCCGCCTTGAGTTATTCGTAAAAATAATAAAGGCAGGATACAAATCAATTAAAATAAAAGAAATAAAATAAAAAAAATGAAAGACGTATCACAGATTTTGTCACAATCGCAGTACCACCTCTAATGTTTATTCACTGCGTTCACTGCCTTAATGGATTGTCTAAGAGCACCGGATCCAGTGAGATGCTAGTTTCAGTAGACAATTCAGGAATCAGGATATTTTTAAAAAAAATTTGATTTAATTTAATTTAATTTTTTTTAATTTGATTTATATGCCGCCCTTCTCCGGAGACTCAAGGCGGCTTACAATGAGTTAAGCAATATTTAATATTTAATACACTGACATCTGTCTTTGGTCTATTCTGTGACTTTCCCCTACTCTTCACTTTCTTTCCCTTGGCTTAATATTGTCACTAATTTTGGAAGAAGAATTATACCCAAGCAGCCCCTTCAAATAATCAAGGCCTAATATTTGAGGGGCTGCCACAAAGACTTATTTCCCAAAGCACCTGAGGGCAGGACGAGAAGCAATGGATGGACACTAATCAAAGAGAGAAGCAACCTGGAAGCTTCCTAACAGTGAAGACAATTAAACAGCGGAACAGCTGGCCACCAGAAGTTGTGGGTGCTTCATTAGTGGAGGAATTTAAGAAGAGACTGGACAACCATTTGCCTGAAATGGATTTCAGGGTTTCCTGCCTGAGTATGGGGTTGGACTAGAAGACCTCCAAGGTCCCTTCCAACTCTGTTATTCTATTCTATTCTATTCTATTCTATTCTATTCTATTCTATTCTATTCTATTCCTATTCTATTCTATTCTATTCTATTCTATTCTATTCCATTCCATATTTTCTATTCTTCTATTCTATTCTATTCTATTCCATTCCATTCCATTCCTTCATTTTTCTCTATTCTATTCTATTCTATTCTATTCTATTCTATTCTATTCTATTCTATTCTATTCTATTCTATTCTATTCTATTCTATTCCATTCCATTCATTTTCTCTATTCTATTCTATTCTATTCTATTCCATATTTTCTATTCTATTCTATTCTATTCTATTCCATTCTATTCCTTTCCATTCCATATTTTTCTATTCTATTCTATTCTATTCTATTCTATTCTATTCTATTCTATTCCATATTTTCTATTCTATTCTATTCTATTCTATTCTATTCTATTCTATTCTATTCTATTCTATTCTATTCTATTCCATTCTATTCCTTTCCATTCCATATTTCTATTCTATTCTATTCTATTCTATTCTATTCTATTCTATTCTATTCTATTCTATTCTATTCTATTCTATTCTATTCTATTCTACCCGAGTTCTATTCTTGCCTTATTCTATTATCAATCTGACGATTATGTCTATGCACTTGTATCACATGAGATACCCACAACATACTATGAGGTGGATTCACAATTAATTAAGGCAGTTGGGGAGACAGAATTAGGTGTCCCCCCCCCCCATCAGCTATTCACCTAGGGTGACTAGGTGGCTCAGTGGCTAAGACACTTGAGCTTGTCGATCAGAAAGTTTGGTGGTTCGAATCCCTAGTCTCCTGGGTGAGCAGGGGGTTGGACTAGATGACCTCCAAGGTCCCTTCCAACTCTGTTACTGTTTATCTTTTGATGGCCAGGTATTATTTGCAACGGCCACAGAAACTAGGACCTGAAATAACGGCGGTTACTATCTATTTATTTATTTACTAGATTTATACAGATATAATAAATATGTACTATTTATTTACCTATCTGGCTTTCGTTTAAATATGAGGAACAACTTTCTAATGGCCAGGAGTCTCCAACGGTCAGAAGAACATCCCAAAAAGTGCTTTTTCCAAAAGGCAACTGGATTTTCGTTTTCCCTTGAAGACGTTTCGCTTCTGGTCCAAGAAGCTTCTTCAATTCTTCGGAAGACGCTTCTTGGACGGGAAGCAAAATGTCTTCAAGGGAAAACGAAAGTCCAGTTGCCTTTTTGGAAAAAGCACACATTTGGGACAACCATGTCCTGGATGACTGAGAATCTTCCCATGGACAATCAAGTGGAACCGTCTACTCATAGAAGTTCTGAGTTTTTCTACCTCTGGAGGTTTTTAAGAAGAGGCTGGACACAATCTTCCCATGG
>NW_026844039.1:2868105-2878862 GCF_029531705.1 Pantherophis guttatus | reverse complement strand
AAGGAAAGGAAAGGAAAGGAAAGGAAAGGAAAGGAAAGGAAAGGAAAAGTCCTGTCTAAACCTAATTGTAAACGAAGATCTATCTGGAGTCCTTGGTGGTCTCCGAGCCTGGTTGTTTGCTTACAGACATCTCATGACCCAACTAGGGAATGTCATCAGCCACACTACAAAAAAGATGTTGAGACTCTTAAAAAGAGTGCAGAGAAGAGCAACCAGGATGATGAGGGGACTGGAGGCTAAAATATACAATGAATGGTTGCAGGAACTGGGCCTGGCTAGTCTAGTGAAGAGAAGGACCAGGGGAGACAGGAGAGCAGTCTTCCACTACTTGAGGGGCTGCCACAGAGAGGAGGAAGGGGGTCAAGCTATTCTCCAAGGCACCCGAAGGCCAGACAAGGAATAATGGATGGAAACTGACCAAGGAGAGATTCAACCTGGAAATAAGGAGACATTTTCTGACAGTGAGAACAATCAACCCATGGAACAGAAGTGGCCTTCGGAAGTTGTGGGAGCTTCATCACTGGAAGCTTTCAAGAAGAGACGGGACTGCCCTCTGTCAGAAATGGTGTAGGGTCTCCTGTTTGGACAGGAGGTGGGGTTGGACTAGATGACCTACGAGGTCCCTTCCAACTCTGTTAAAAAGATGTCTGACTGAGATATCTCACACTGATGATGTTTCCTAGTTGGGTCTTGAAACGTCTGTGAGAAAACAAGCAAGCTCAAGAAAATCCCAAGGAGATCACAGTTCAACCTTGAGCTACCCTCATTCTCTTCTACGAGAGCCCAGGTGTTACTCAGAATATACTTACAGGTGTAGATTTAGAAGACTTCAGTCTGAAACGGCAACAGATAATTTCCACTATGAATCTTCCAACGCTGTGTAAAATGCCTACGGTAAGAGAACAAATCGAATATTTGGTTACGCCTGGTGTCAGACTTCGATGCTATCTCAAAATAAATGAATTTCCAAACTGCCAATCTTTAAGGAAATCTTTTCTTTAATTGAGCACAGCCACCAGATCATGACTCGATGTGGACAAGACTGACCTTTTGCCCCCCAATCCCTCCCTTTCCGATCCCCAAATCTCTGCTTCTCATTGGCTATCTTCCAAGTCATTCTTCAGACTTCTTGTCATTTCCCAGGAATGTCTCCCCCCTTCATTTCCACGACAACCGGACATCAAAGGGATTTAGCAGGCAGAAGTTCAGAGCTTATCTCTCTCTCTCTCTGCTCTCTATGCCAGCGTCGAAACGCTGACACCTGGTTTATTCTATTGGATAGTGGAACGTGGTTAGGCATTCGTTATCCATTGTGTGAAACGATCGTGTCGAGAGCGATTTATTATTTATTTATTTATTATTTATTTATTTATTTATTATTCAAATTTCTATACCGCCCTTCTCCTTTCGGACTCAGGGCAGTGAACAGCCAAAATAAAACATTTATACATAAAGTACGATTAAAAATAGATTTAAAATAATTAAATTTGGCCCATAGTTTAAAATTTATCAATTTAAAATCCATATCAAAATTTAAAATCAACCATAAAATCATAAAATCAAGAGAGACCGGCTAACTGAAAGAGATGAGTTTTTAGGGCCCGACGAAAAGTCCGGAGGTCGGAGATCACTCGTATCTCTGGGGGTAGATTGTTCCAAAGGGTAGGTGCCACCACAGAGAAGGCTCTCCTCCTGGGGGTCGCCAGCCGGCATTGTCTCACAATGGGCAGAAAAGCCAAAGCAATCTTAACTTTCGGACAAGGGCTTCTTTTGGGGTACGCAAGTTACAGACCCCCTCCCGCCCCCCAAAGTATAAATCTGTAATCTGGATGGAGTTTCCCCGTTCTAGTCCAGTGATGGGCCCAAAGCACGTGCGCAAATGCACCCGCGCATGCCAGAACCCCCAAAATGCAATGTGAATGCCCCCCCGTGCATGCGTCCTGCCCCCATGCATACACGCACATCCCCTGCACATGCGCCCCGCCCGCGCCCCATTTTGGCCCTGGAAAGCCATCTGCGCCAGCCTATCTATCTTATCTGTAATAGATCGGAATGCATTTACCTGTAGTAGAAAAAATTCCTCCAACTATACCACAGAGTCTCACTATAAACTGCCAGAAGGGCATGTGTTCCTCGGTCACTGTCACCATCAGGGAACTGATATCATATTTCATGAAAATTCCAGAAACTCCGTGGCTTCCGGCTGCGTGATTGATCACACGTTCCTGAGGAAAAGCAGCAATAAGGAAAACTGAATTGAGGTGTTTTGGCCTAAGGCTTCCCCAGCAGCACGAAGCGGAGTCCTTGTCCCGACAAAAAAACAACAACCCTTTTATTTAATTCACAGTGAATTCCTCTCCAGCAAAGTCTTTCCTCTCCCACAGTCTTTCAAGAGAGTTCACGATTTTTTTCACACTTCCAACCACTATAGAATTCCCTACGGTCTGTTCTGACCTACGCTTCCTCAGCAGCACGAAACCGAGTCCTCGTTCCGATAAACCCCTTTTATTTAATTTACTCTCCAGCAAAGTCTTTCCTCTCCCGCGGTCTTTCAAGATAGTACACGATTACCGAACTTTATCAGGCTTGGAGCGTGGCTAGGCCGAGATCTTTCAGACGCTGAAATACTTGGCAAGAATGCAGGAATGAACTAATTGTCTCCTGCAAACTCCACTGCCCTTTCGCTCCTCTTTTATTCCCTCTGGGAGGGGCCATTCATCGTCCACCTGTGGCTTTACTCCTGAGTCGCCCCTTCTTCTTTAGCTGTTCTCTTTGTCTGGCAACTCTGTGCATACGCACATTGGGAACAGGCTCCAGCTATTCGTCTGCCTCACTGATGTCTGACTCCAAAGGCAGCTGATAACTGTCAGATGGCCCCTCTCTGCCTCTGACGCAGAGCCCTCATCAGAGCCTTCCCCAGTCTCCAGGACTGGCCCATGTTCCTCCCCAACCTCCTCACTGTCCGAATCTGCTGCCAGATCACAAGGAAAGTTTTGCAAATGAAGACTCTGATTTACTTACACAAGACGGTAAAAACAGAAACAGCCCGTTTGCCAACTTCCGGTGGGACTGGAAAGGCTCTGGAGCCCGGGGAGAGCAAAAAACAGGCCTTCTGGTCCCAGCGGAAGTTGGCAAACAGGCCATTTCTGGCCTCCGGAGGGCCTGGAGGGGCGGGCCGTTTTTGCCCTCCCTAAGCTCCTAGAAAGGCTCTGGAGCCTGGGAAGAGAGAAAAACAGGCCTACCGGGCCCAACGTGCCAGGAGAGGGAGAGGAAGTGGGAGAGGGGTCACACGTGCATGCGCGGGGATGGGGCACATAGAATTATGGGTGTGGGCACACATGCAGGCGGCCCCCCCTCCACCCGCTCCTGGGATGCGATGGCAAAAAAGTTAGCCATCACTGGTCTATGGCAATCTTTGCAGCCAGGAAGAGGATGCATGGAGGCCGAAGGGTGGGGGACGGCGGGTGGGCAGGGTATAAGAGTATAAGACGCAAATTTTCAGCTTCTTTTGTGGGGGGGGGGGGGAAAGTACGCCGAAAAATACGGTATTTAAGATTTATTTCAGAAAAGTTGGCACATATTAAGGAATATTAGGAAAAAGAAAAGAAAAGAAAAGAAATTGAACTATAGAGATACACGTGCAATCTGCTTATTGCAAGGGCATGCATTCTATTCTTTTTATCATAAAGGGATACAACGGAAGAAAACAGCACCTACAGTTCACGCAAACAAAATGCTTCGAAAAAGCAAGAAAATTCATAGCTTTCCACCAAGTGCCCTTTTCAGGGGGTTGGAATAGATGACCCCCCCTCCCCAAGATCCCTTCCAACTCTGTTACTGTTACCCGAGATCAGGACTTACCCTTTCGGTTACTGCAAACTGGTGCGTTTCTGCGGAAATTTTGTGCGTTTGAAGTTTTGTCGGCACCACTGTAACGAAGTACTGGAACATCTGATTGTCTGCAGAAACACACACGCACCCCGCCAGAAAGAAAGAAAGAAAAAAAAAACCAATTAAAATTCATCCCACGGGAAAACAACGGTCTCAGAACAAGCCTCGTTGGCTCGGTTCGATTATTAGATGGAGATTTCCTCATCTGAAATATTTGTTTAGATACTTTTCACGTTAAATAAGGATGAGAAAGTTTATAATTATTTGTAGACCTGTCGTGTAAGGGGAGGGGAATTTCTTGGGGTTCCCCCCCCCTTTCCAGCTTTCAGCCAAGGTGTTCATTATTTTGATATGTTTAATGTTGTTGTTGTGGTCTTCCGGTGGCCAGCAGAGCTGGCAGCAGAGTCAGACAATGAGGAGGTTGGGGAGGAACATGGGCCAGTCCTGAGGGCTGGGGGAAAGCTCGGACGAGGGCTCTGCGTCGGTGGCAGAGAGGGAGATAGACAGCAGTGAGGCAGAGGAACAGCTGGAGCCCGTTCCCAGTGTGCGCATACGCAGAGCTTCCAGAAGACAAGAACAACTCAGAAAACAGGGTCGACTCGGGAGTAAAGCCACACCTTGGAGGTGATCGGCCCCTCCCATAGGAAACAAAAGAGGAGCGAACGGGGAGGGGGCTTTTGCAGGAAACAATTCGTTCGTTCGTTCGTTTCAAGAGTGGAAAGTTCTGTTTGTGACTCTGTGCCAAGTTTTGCCTTGCCCTGCATTTGGAAACTAGTTACAAAAGGGATTTTGCTGGGACCATGACTCTGCTTCATGCATTTTAAGGAAGCCTAGATCAGAACAAATGTTAGATTAATCTGGTGTTTGGGGGTTTTTTGTTCTCTTTTTGGTACACAATTCTTTTTTTGCTTTTGTTAATGTTCAATATTTTTTTCTGTTTGTTTCATACTTTATTCTTGTGCTAAAACATACATACATACATATATACATATACATATACTACACACACTCTATTATATTACAGTAATGTACTGTAATATAATTTTTTTGAATTTTTTTACTACCGGTTCTGTGGGTGTGGCTTGGTGGGCATGGCAGGGGACGGATACTGTAAAATCTCCATTCCCACCCCGCTCCAGGGGAAAGTTACTGCAAAATCCCCATTTCCTCCCGATCAGCTGGGACTTGGGAGGCAGAAAATAGATATGGGTGGGGCCAGTCAGAATTTTTACTACCGGTTCTCCGAACTATTCAAAATTTCCGCTACCGGTTCTCCAGAACTGGTCAGAACCCGCTGAAACCCATCTCTGTTTATAGCATATTATATTATAGTATAGCATATATCCGTGATGGCGAACCTATGGCACACATGCCAGAGATGGCACACAGAGCATGCATGCCGTCGCCAGCTGCTCTTCTGGTTTCCAGCGTGCACATGCGCACTGGTCCTCTTCGCAGGTGCCGGAAAAAAGCCTGGAAATGGCCCAGAAAAACGGCTCCAAAAAGGCCAAAAAACCAGGCCGTTTTGGGGGCCATTTTCTGGCTGTTCTAGGGCTAAAAAAGGCCTGAAAATGGCCCAAAAAACAGCCAAACAACAAGCATCGCTGGTCTTCGGGTTTCCGGCCCTCTGGCGCGCACACATGCACATGCGTTCCGGTTTGGGCACGGTGCCAAAAAGGTTCACCATCATTGGCATATATTATATACTTATACATACGCACACACATATATAAATTAAGCCTATGCCAGTGATGGCTAACCTTTTTGCCATCACATGCCAGGAGCGGGGGGAGTGCGAGTTGCGCATGAGCATGCCCACACCCATAATTCTATGCACCCTGCCCCCACGCATGTGCACGCAACCCACCCCCACCCGCTCCTGGCACACGATGGCCCAGTGGGCCCATTTTTCTCTCTCCCCAGGCTCCAGAGTCTAGAGTCTGGGGAGGGCAAAAACAGCCTTCCCCACCCCTCTGGAGGTTGAAAATGGCCCGGTGGGGCCGTTTTCGCCCTCCCCAGACTCCTAGAAAGGCTCTGGAGCCTGGGAAGAGAGAAAAACGGGCCTTCCCCACCACCCTGAGGCCCTCCGGAGCAGGAAACAGCCTGTTTCCCTACTTCTGGTGGGCCCAGAAGGCCCGAAAATCAGCTGGTGCTCACGTGCCCACCAATATGGCTACATGTGTCACCTGTGGCACACGTGCCATAGGTTCGCCATCACGGGCCTATGCCGTTGGCTTAATTAAGTTTTAAAGCAATATTTAAACATGAGGTAAACTCATTTACCCATAATTAAAATGGAATCACTGCTTCGTAAATCTCTCGTTATCTATTTCCTTGTGCTTAGACAAAAGGCTCAACACCCCACGTATGCTAATTTATCTTTATGTAAATATATTAATACTTCGGTGGAAGGGAGAGATGTTCCACAGAAAATGTACCATCATCCCCGAGGCTAAATTCCATTAAAAAAAATGACATCTTTATTTATGAAACATATTACACTACCAATTATTATTATAATTGTTGAGATCTCAGCGGAGGTGTGATTAACACATCGGCAGAGTCGTTAAAAATTCCGCGGAAATGATGCAATAAACACCATTCAAGGAAATCCAAAAGAGAATTGTAATCCAAGCGGAAAACCAAACAAAGCTGTTGTGATTTTTTTTTTCCCCCCCCAGATAAATAAAACCCACTTACGATCTGATGCAATCTTTTCGGTGCCGTCTAAAGGATTAATAATGCCTGGAATAAGCTCTCCAAAAGATAAGTGATCTATCCTATGGGAGAAATTATATGCTGGAAGACACAACGGGAAAAACACCGGCTTAATATCGTAATTTTAGCTACAGGCACATATACAGTAGTGGCCAAAATTGTGGAAACCTTTTGGGGAAAGTGTAATTTTGAGGTTTGATGGCTAATAACACCACTTTTTTTATTTGTTTTGGAGTTTCAAGAGAATCCTATTCCACTGCTGGAATGGCCTGGGAATAGCCCAATTGAAAATCTATGGAGCCGACTAAAGAAACTTGTTAGTCAGAAGCGACCCAGCAATAAAACCCAGTTAATAGAAGCCATCATCACAGCAGCCTGTTCCCAATGCGCGCATGCGCAGAGCTGCCAGAAGGCAAGAACAGTTAAGACAAAAGGGACGACTCGTGAGTAGGGCTTGGAGATGATTGGCCCCTCCCATAAGACATAAAGAAAGAGCAAAGGCTTGTTGTTGTTGTTGTTGTTGTTATTATTATTATTATTAATTTTATTTCTATACCGCCCTTCTCCCGAAGGACTCAGGGTGGTGTACAGCCTGATTAAAAGCACAAAGACAGACAAAATTTAAAAATAATGTGAGCTTTTGCAGGAAGCAACTTTGTTCTGGTTGGTTTAAATTCTGAAGCTCCATTTTGATTCTGTACTCTGTGTGGCCTTGCAAAGCTAATTGCCGATTAGGTCTTTGGCAGCATATCAAGGGAGATGAAGGTGGGTGCTTATCAACCTTATCCCGAAGGACTGTGGCAGACTTCTGTCAGACTCTTTACAAACTATTTGTGACTCATTACGGGCTGTGAATGAACAGAATTCACAGCCGTTGAAATAAAAAGAGGGTTTTTGGGACTGGTCGTGTGCTTTGTTTACTGTTTTAGGAAGCCTAGGTCAGAACATTTGGCAAGTGGAAAAAAACGTGTCTGGATAGATTTGTCCGAAGCACCACTCAACAAATAACACTTCCAATGTCAAGAAACAGAGGTGGCTTACATTCGTGGCTCACAAGAGCTGCCAAATGTGCGTGGCCCCTCGGGTGGGGAATTGCCCTAAAATGAAAAAGAAAGGAAGGAAGGAAGGAAGGAAGGAAGGAAGGAAGGAAGGAAGGGGAAGGGGAAGGGAGGGAGGGAGGGAGGGAGGAAGGAAGGAAGGAAGGAAAGGAAGGAAGGAAGGAAGGAAGGGGGGAAGGGGAAGGGGAAGGGGAAGGGAGGGAGGGAGGAAGGAAGGAAAGGAAGGAAGGAAGGAAGGGAAGGAGAAAGGAAGGAAGGAAGGAAGGAAGGAAGGAAGGAAGGAAGGAAGGAAGGAAGGAAGGAAAGAAAGAAAGAAAGAAAGAAAGAAAGAAAGAAAGAAAGAAAGAAAGGGATGTGTTATAATTCAGGAATGTTATCGAAAGGTAGACTTAATCCAGGAATTGATACACATTTTCAAGAAAACTATCAATGACCAGAATGCTGCTTTTCACTTCCAAATGAACCCCTATAGCAGAGGGTCCCCAACCTGTCAGCCATGGCCTATTCTCAACCGGGCCGCGTAAGTCACAGCCCCACTCGCACGAGCATTGCGGGTACTCCCGGCCCCATTCACGCATCCCGGGAGCTCGTGGCCCCACTAGTGCAACGAGTGCTAGCGCGCATGACAAAACCACCCCAACTTGCCCCCCGTTTCCTCCCCACTCTAGGCCACCAATTCCAAAAGGTTGGGGATTGTTCTATAACAGGGGTGTCTAACTCAAAGCCTGCAGGCTGCATTTGGTCTACGGGGCCGTCCTGGAAAATGTAAGGGGCCGTCCCGCGTCGCTTCGGCCTGGTCTACCCAATGCGAAGAGGAAACATTGGGCCAGCATGGCTTCAGCCCGGTCTACTCAAAAAGAGGAAAAGAGGAAACATGCCAGCAGTTTGGGGAGTGGTGTCAAACGGGCCACGGCCCCCCAGTCGGCCACGCCCCCCACCCCCCAAGGTCAATTACAGCCCTCAATGAAATTAAGTTTGACACCCCTGTTCTATAGGTAAAAGTAAAGGTTCCCCTCGCATATTTGTGCTAGTCATTCCAGACTCTAGGGGATGGTGCTCATCTCCGTTTCAAAGCTGAAAAGTCAGCGCTGTCCGAAGACACCTCCGTGGTCATGTGGCCGGCATGACTTAACGCCAAAGGTGCACGGAACGCTGTTACCTTCCCACCAAAGGTGGTCCCTATTTTTGCATTTTTAACGTGCTTTCGAACTACTAGGTTGGCAGAAGCTGGGACAAGAAATGGGAGCTCACCCCATTACACGGCGCTAGGAATTCGAACCGCTGAACTGCCGACCTTTCGATCGACAAGCTCAGCGACTTAGCCGCTGAGCCTATTCTATAGGATTGCATTATTGGTCTGTTCCTTGAAAAAATGTACATCGGATGTTTTGAAGTGGGACGCAAAACCTAGTCTATAACAGGGCTTCCCAACCATGGCAACTTTAAGATGGGCTGGACTTCAATTCCCAGAATTCCCCAGCCAGCACAGCTGGCTGGGGAATTCTGGGAGTTGAAGTCCACCTGTCCCGGGTTTATAGCGTTTCAGGAAATGAAATGAACATACTTGCCCACTGTAACGTGAAAGTTCCCTGCTACTTTATTCACATAGAGGTGCCCATGAATTCTGCAGGCATCGGCCGAATGTACAGGATTGTCCTCCCTGCGTGGATTTACAAAAAAATGAATAAATAAATAAGTACATTTTTAAAAAGTAGCACTTCACATTTTACGAAGCCTTGCAAAATACAAATTCTCAGAAAACGTAGGTTACATATTGCTCATAAGCAAATCTAACGTAATGGTCTCCAATGACCACGGACGTAGATGCAAGCTCACAAATTGAGAAAAATTGAGTGACTTAAAACACAGGGTATAGAACAGGGGTCAGCAATCTGTGGCTCTGGAGCCGCATGTGGCTCTTTCATCCCTCTGTCTGCGGCTCCCTGTCACCGGTCGGCTCCACAATTGATAGGGCTTTCGGTTAGGACAGGTAGAGGAAAAAGGATGCCCCGCTAGGAGGAGACTCTATGGTGGGGGAACTGGACTTCCGGTTGGCAGAGGAAAAATGACGTCGCGGTAGGAGGAGATTCTACGGTGGGGAAACAGGACTTCCGGTCAGCTCCAGAATTGAACGGGGGGCTTCCGGTTAGGACATTTGTGGCTCTTTGAGTGTTTAAGGTTGCTGACCCCTGGTATAGAATAACCCCCCCCCAGAGGCCGGAAACGGCCCGTTTGTCAACTTCCAGTGGGACTGGAAGGCCCGTTTTTTGCTGTCCCCGGGCTCCAGAGCCTCTAGGAGTCGGGTGAGGCAAAAACGGCCTTCCTCCCCCCCCCCCGAGGCCCTCTGGAGGCAAAAACGGCCTGCTTGCCAACTTCCGGTCCCACCGGAAGTTTCTGGCCTCCAGAGGGCCTCCGAGGGTAGGTGGGGAAGCCCGTTTTCGCCCTCCCCAGACTCCTAGAAAGGCTCTGGGGCCTGGTGAGAGAGAAAAACGGGCCTTCACCATCACCACCAGCTGAGGCCCTCCGGAGGCAGGAAACAGCCTGTTTCCCTACTTCTGGTGGGCCCAGAAGGCTCAAAAATCAGCTGGCCAGCGCACACATGTGCACCGGAACTGAGCTCGCATGCCCACCAATATGGCTACGTGTGCCACCTGTGGCATGCGTGCCATAGGTTCGCCATCACGGGCTTAGCATATGGATTCTAAAAATACGGTCAACGTCATGGCTTTTATCTCTGAATTGACCTGTTTTGGATGACATCAGTTCTTTTTCATGGTCCCCCCCTCCCCCGCGGCGAGGAGACCCTGAAGCTACCATCTCACCTTGGTGGAAGCGCCGTTGAAGCACTTTTAAAAGCACTTTTGAATATTATGTCTTGAAGAGAGTGTTCTTCCTGTAGCCGGGCCTGAATATTTTGTAGTATCCTAGAAGTAAAGCAAAAGACAAAGATTCAGCTATCATATCTATCTATCTATCTCTCATCTATCAATCTCTCATCTATCAATCAATCTATCCTATCTGTCTATCTACCTACCTACCAATCCTATCTATCTATCTATCTATCTATCTATCTATCTATCTATCTATCTA
>NW_026844039.1:2718746-2867874 GCF_029531705.1 Pantherophis guttatus | reverse complement strand
ATCTATCTATCTATCTATCTATCTATCTATCTATCTATCTATCTATCATACATTATAGTTATTTGTATTATATAGATAGTTATGTATGTGTGTTTGTGTATTTTCCCCCGTGCCATCACTCTGCTAAACAACTAATTCTCACAACCCTGTCAAACTGATTTGTAGGCTATATTAATATCCTTCTCATCTTTCCTATTACCTATTTCTTTATCTTCTTATGACTATAATGTTGTTGCTTGTATCTTACTATTTATATTGTTTTATTTAGTTATCCTAGTATGATTTACGTCGATTGCTTATTTGTTATCCTACGACTGTCACTGAGTGTTGCGTCTTATGATTTATGCTGAATGTAGTTTTATGATCATTATGATCGTGATTTATCTCTTGGTTGCTTGTATGTACGTTGAGAGCTTATGAACCGGAGACAAATTCCTTGTGTGTCCAATCACACTTGGCCAATAAAGAATTCTATCAGGCATGAAAGACATGTGAAGGTTCAATTAAACTGGTCTGTTGCTAAAAGCCAAGAATTGCACAAGAATTTTCTCAACTAATCAACAAATCTTCTCAACCTGGTTAGAATTAGATAACTGTCAACGGTAGATAACGGTTAGATAACCGCCAACGGTATTCAAGGGAGGTTGGACTAAATTCTATTGTGGCTACGTAGGGATTCTAGGCTGATGCCTCTTTTCACTCCACCCCCAGATTCTACTACTCTTTGTCCTACAGCAGAACTAACAACAGCGAAACATTTAATAGAATAGAATAGAATAGAATAGAATAGAATAGAATAGAATAGAAAAAAGATACATTCATCAAGAATCATACGGTACAACACTTAATGATAGTCATAGGGTACAAATAAGCAATCCGGAAACAATATCAATATAAATCATAAGGATGCAAGCAACAAAATTACAGTCATACAGTCATAAGTGGGAGGAGATGGGTGGTGGGAACGATGAGATGATTAATAGTAGTGCAGACTTAGTAAATAGTTTGACAGTGTTGAGGGAATTATTTGTTTAGCAGAGTGATGGCATTTGGGAAAAAACTGTTCTTGTGTCTAGTTGTTCTGGTGTACACTGTTCTATAGCATCGTTTTGAGGGTAGGAGTTGAAACAGTTTATGTCTAGGATGCGAGGAGTCTGTAAATATTTTCACAGCCCTCTTTTTGACTTGTGCAGTATGCAGATCCTGCATGGAAGGCAGGTTGGTAGCCATTGTTTTTTCTGCGGTTCTAATTATCCATTTTGAAGTCGGTGTCTGTCTTGTTGGGTTTCAGAACCAAACCAGAGAGTTATGGAGGTGGAGATGACAGACTCAATCATTCCTCTGTAGAACTGGATCAGCAGCTCCTTGGGCAGTTTGAGCTTTCTGAGTTGGCGCAGAAATAACATTCTTTGTTGTGTTTTTTTGATGACGTTTTTGATGTTAGCTGTCCATTTTAGATCTTGAGATATGGTAGAACCTAAAAATTTGAAGGTCTCTACTGTTGATACTGGGTTGTCTAGTATTGTGAGAGGTGGAAGCATGGGAGGGTTTCTCCTAAAGTCCACCCCCATTTGTACGGTTTTGAGTGTGTTCAGTTCCAGATTGTTCCGGTCGCACCACGAGGCTAGTTGTTCAACCTCCCGTCTCTATGCGGATTCATCATTGTCTCGAATGAGACCAATCAGTTTGCACAATAAAGCAACATTAGTAGTGAACACTGCAGAGCTACAACTCTGTTAGGAAATGGTTATTGCCTAATTGGCTGGCCAGGAAATATATAAGCCAACATTGTATGTTTATATTATGTGAATTTATTATGTAGCTTTAAGAACTGTGCTGAGTCATTCTGCATCCATTGTTTTAATTTACGGCCAAAATATTTAATTATTTTAATACTGTTTTTTAAATTTTGTATGCTCTGTTTTTACCTTTGCTGTGCACCGCCCTGAGTCCTATTTGGAGAAGGGCGGAATAGAAATTTAATAAATAAATAAATAAATAAATCCTGATTTATGCAGGATTTCTGCAGCCAATGTATTTAAGGAGAGCTAAATTATGGTTAGTATGGACACTACACCATTTTTACCTGCTGCTACGCCGTAACTTTTTGATCTCTCTGAATGGTCAATTGTTTGATCATGATTATTTATTTACTGCTTTCTGGTATTTATTGAACTGTTCTTATATTGTTCCTGATTGTTCCTTCTATTTTTCTACAAACTGGTAAGAAGATTTTATATCCCTGGATTGATCTCATATTGCACTTTATATGGCTAAGACTTGGATTGTTAAAGGACTATGATTTTGTTTTCCCCCTAAAAATAAAATACTATAAAACCCAGTTTCTCTGTATGTTATTCACAATTACTCTCAAAAACATTTCCGTGCGTAAAAACTCTAACGGTACTCTGCTTTATAAACCACAACTTCGGGTGTAATTCAATAATATCCTTAACAAACTCATTTCAGTGAAATGATTGAGGTACTTATTTAAAGCTGAGCTAAGATGGCCTTGGATGGACATGAATTATAATGATTATAATTATTGAATTATTACCTTTGCCACTCTCTTTGCATGGGGCTGAGTTCAAATATCACCTAAAACAAAAATAAATCATCGTAAGTTGAGACAAAACCCGTCTTCGATTGTTTCTCAAACAAAAAATTGCGAGTCTAAGAAAGCTGCACAACGCAGCACGGTAATCAGATTGATAGGTGGTTAAGGAACTAGGCTAGAAAATGGGAACCGCAGGCCGGCCACTCTCTCTCAGCCCTAGGAAGAATGCAATGGCAAACCACTTCTGAAAGACTTTGTCAAGAAAACTGCAAGGATTGGTCCAGGCAGTTGCCAGGAACCAAAACTGACTCAAAGGCACATAACAACAACAATCTTGGCAACTGGTATGTATTTATCCCGTCATCGCTTTTTGTAACCTTCCCAGCTGACAAGCGAAGTTAATGGGAGAAGCCAGATTCCCTTAATGACGGCACGGTTCACTTAACAACTGCAGTGATTCGCTTAGCGACGATGGCGAAGAGGTCGTAAAGTGGGGCAAAACGTCACTTAGCAACCGCTTTGCTCGGCAATGGAAATGTTGGGCTCGCTTCAGGCCGTAAGTCGAATTTACATTTGGAGGGTGAGATTTTTGGAACAGAGATCCATCTTCTGCTTGGGCTTCTCACTAGAGAGACTGTGTGTGGCTCACGACTCTACGTGGCATTTCACGGCTAATCTGTGGATGTTAAATCTGGTCATATTTTCTGCGACTGTGGAGACCCAGACAGGCTCAGAATCAGCATTATCGTGGGATGAATACCGTATTTTTCGGAGTATAAGACGCTCCGGACTATAAAACGCACTTACCTTTTTTGGGGAGGAAAGCAAGAAAAAAAATATCTGCCTCTGCCTCCCAGTAATTTGCCTCCTTGCAGCAAACAGCAAACAGCCTGCTTTAGTTTCATTTTCATTTTCAGCACAGCCTGATTAGCACAAGGGGGAAAAAAAATCTGCTTCCCAGCAATTTGCCTCCTTGCAGCAAACAGCGGAGGCCCGCGCGGCATTAGGCAATGGCAATCCCTGCAAATCTGAAACAGCTGAGGGCCGGGAGGCTGATCCAACCGACAATCAGCTGCTTGTGCTAATCAGGCTGTGCTGAAGCTGAAACGGGCTGTTTGTTGCAAGGAGGTAAATTGCTGGGAGGCAGAGGCCAAAGGGTGGGGGCCAGCGGGTGGGCAGGGCTACATTCGGTGTATAAGACGCACCCAAATTTTCACCCTCTTTTGGGGAGGGGGAAAGTGAGTCTTATACTCTGAAAAATATGGTAGTTTTGATGTTCTTCGCCACTGGAATTACATAACAAGCCAGGTGTCACTGCACCTTTGACCCCCCCGTCCCCCCTCCAAAAAAAAGAAAAGAAAAAAAGAAACTCCCACTTACTGGTTCGTAGACCAATCCATCTGCAGTAGCAACCATCGTTTCTGCCAGATCTAGGACGTCCGCACCAATGTCTGTTTAAAAATGTTGAAAGGGAGAGATAAGAATTTGTAAAGGGTTACATAAACAGTTTCTTTTCTAAATATCCATCGTTAAAAGAAATGTTGATCCACCTGTTCCTTTAATCCAGGTCTCAATTCATGACAGTAAATTTATTTCTTTAACAAATATAGAATAGAATAGAATAGAATAGAATAGAATAGAATAGAATAGAATTAGAATAGAATAGAATAGAATAGAATAGAATAGAATAGAATAGAACAAATAGGAGTTGGAAGGGACCTTGGAGGTCTTCTAGTCCAACCCCCTGCTTAGGCAGGAAACCCTACACCACTTCAGACAAATGGTTATCCAACATCTTCTTAAAAACTTCCAGTGTTGGACCATTCACAACTTCTGGAGGCAAGTTGTTCCACTGGTTAATTTTCTAACTGCCAGGAAATTTCTCCTCAGTTCTTCTTCTTCTTTTTTGAAAAGTTTTTATTTTTATTTCTCATAAACATGTTTAAATGTACAGTCTCTTATCCATCATTAATCATTCATCTCGTCTTTTAACTATTACTAATTATTGTTAATTGTTCAGGGCTGCCCTTTTACCATTTCCTCTTATTTTACCACAACTTTCCCTCTTCTTCTTCCCTTCTCTTCCTTCTTCTGAGCCTTTCTACTTTCATTCTTCATTCTTTCCTTCCCTTTCCTACTTCCCCTGCTCCTCTCTTTTTCTTCCTTTTCTAACCCTCTCTCTCCTACTCTTTTCTCTCCCCTTTCCTCCTCTCTTTTTCTATCCCTCTCTCTCCTTTCCTCTCTTCTCCCCTCCTACCCTTTTCCTGCTCCTCTCTCTTTTCCCACTCCCTTTTGTTTCCATTTTCAATTTCTTCTCAGTTCTAAGTTGCTTCTCTCCTTGATTAGTTTCCACCCATTGCTTCTTGTCCTACCCTCAGGTGCTTTGGAGAATAGCTTGACTCCCTCTTCTTTGTGGCAGCCCCTGAGATACTGGAAGACTGCTGTCATGTCTCCCCTAGTCCTTCTTTTCATTAAACTAGACATACCCAGTTCCTGCAACCGTTCTTCATATGTTTTAGCCTCCAGTTCCCTCATCATCTTTGTTTCTCTTCTCTGCACTCTTTCTAGAGTCTCCACATCTTTTTTTACATCGTGGCGACCAAAACTGGATGCAGGATTCCAAGTGTGGCCTTACCAAGACATTATAAAGTGGTATTAACACTTCATGTGATCTTGATTCTATCCCTCTGTTGATGCAGCCTAGAACTGTGTTGGCTTTTTTGGCAGCTGAAGCACACGACTGGCTCGTATTTAAATGGGGAAAACTGTGAAACCTGTGCATCTTGAACCAAGCCAACTGCAGCACCTCAAAAAATAGAAGGAATTTTCAACTCCTTGCTTTCTTCTTAATGAGGACTGCAGAAATATTGCGGCTTCTACTGCTTAGTAAAATCCTGATTATTAGTACTGTAAAGAACAAGTAATTCAAGATGCATTAGTTGGTAAAAGGACTGGCTGAGACTAATGGATGCCATCATTTCAAAGCATTTTGCTGAATATTAGCTCCAATTTTGCACCTGGCTTCTCTCTTTTTTTCTTCCTTCTCTTTTTTGTACTATCCAATGTGATTTAAAAAGAAAAAAAAGAAGAAGGTAGCCATTTCAAAAGTCCCCTTTCTAGCTTTAAAATAAAAAAAAAATCACAACAATGACAGCATTAAGAAAATACTTTGCAGTGCTAGTTTCCAAAGAGGTAAACATTGTTTAGTTTTTCCAGAGAAAGAGGGAGAGAGAAAAAGAAAGCAAGGGAGAGAAAAAAAAAAGAGAGAATTTGTGTGGCCTTCTTTGGATTAACAGATTTTATTTTAAAACAAACCCGAATCTGGTAAGTGGAATAAACACCTGTTCGGCTTTATAATCTATACATCTTTTTTCAGAGAAATTTGGATTATTTGCTTCATAGAATGGAGCTAATCTTTAAAAATTTGTGCAACGATATGCTTGGTCCTAAAGATGCTATAAAACTTTTCATTTTATTTTTGCCATATTGGTAATCTGGTTACCAAAGGAAGTTGAACGTGTCATGCACGATTCCCAAGCAAAAATGACTCTAATGCACAAGATTAGTGAAAAAAATTTACACTACTGGCAAAACAAAGAACTATGTTTAGCAATTCAGTGCAAATGACATTTCCTCCGCAAGCTATAAATCATCTTCTTTTAACAACCCCGTAATCCCTAGCGGGGTGAAATCTGGGTAACTGAATGGAGCTGAGTATTTACTGGCCAGATGCCCTTCCTGTCGCCAATGCGGAGTTTTGTTCAGCAGATATACTCTCAATGTGTCCAGAGAGAGAAATGTCTGCCTCTACCTAGGATCGAACTCACAGCCTCCTGATTGTGAGGCGAGAGCTCCACCTCTAAGCCACCGCACCACTCCTCAGCAAGCTATAAAGATATTAATTTATTCATTCTCCCAATATTAATATAAAGATATTAATTTATACATTCTCCCAATCGCAAGTCAACCATACCAGTAACCCGGATAATTATTGAAATTATATAAATCCATATCATTTTTTTTCAAAGATATTGATTGTACCAGCTATCACATTTCTCCTTAGAAGCTGAAAGGAAACCAATGAAATATGGTTTAATTTCTGTAAGTAATTTATTGTAGAAAATCTAAGGAGTTATTATGAGGGAATTCCAGCAACTTCCGTGTATCTGTGGCTTTCTTGGGATTAACCAATTTTAGTTTAAATAAAGCCAAACCAGGTTAAGTACAATAAATATCTATTCAACTTGTGCGTGGAAAGCGAGACTTATTTAAAGTGAAATCAAAGTTCACATTTTTTGTAACATGTTAGTTGGCCCTGTTTCAACTAACTGTTGTTTTGGCGACAAACAAATCTGGAATCAGATCGTATTTTTCTATCCATGCAAAAATTTATTTCATTTATTTAGAAAATTTATTTTCTACTCTCACAGGGTGACTCAAGGCAGCTGACAGAACGATCTCTTACCAGCAATGAAACAATGGTGGGAAAAAGGGATAATACGAGGCAGTGATTTTTATGGATGTTACTGGTTACATATTTAGGAATTAAAACACATGTCCCAATTTAGGGAAAGTCGTCAAAAAGATCTACTTTCAATAATAGATCTGTCAAAGCTTGGAGAAAGGAATCTCGCCCAGCATTATCTGATTTCGATCTTGATTTCATGAGTAATATGTCAGTCCAGCCTGAATAACTACTGTAGCAGTAGTGGGATCCTTCTGGTTTAACTACCGGTTCGGTGATCGTGCGCTTCGCTTTGCGGTGCACGTGTGCGCAGTTAAATGAAAAATCACCTTCCGCGTTAGTGCGAGGGAATTAAAACAGCTGAGGAGTGGCAATCCGCTCTGCCGTGCTAATCAGCTGTGAAGATAAAGGTAAGTAAAGCGAAGGGGCAGGCAGGCGGGTCCAGCTGATCGTCGGAGCGAACCGGTTTGCTCCCAGCTGATCGTCGGAGTTACCGGTTCTCCCGAACCGGTCCGAACCAGTAGAATCCCACCCCTGTACTGTACAAAAACAAAGATTCGAATCAGAATACTTACGTTGACACTTCATTGCAACTGTGATGTCTACATTTATTCTTAATTTACTGGAAGAGAAGAAAAACACAAATACGTTAATTTCACCATCGTGCTAGTGTCATTCTCCTGACGTGTGATACAGAGTCTCCTAGATTTAAGACCCCAACTGAACCCAAAATGTATGTTGTTAAGTGAATTTTTCCCCATCTTGCGACCTTTCTTGCCACGTTTGTTAAACGAATCACCGCCGTTGTTAAATTAGTAACCCGGTTGTTAAGCTTCCCCATCGATTTTGCTTGTCAGGAGGTCGCAAAAGGGAATCATTTGAGCTTGGGACACTGCGACCATCATAAATAAGAGCCAGCTGCCAAGTACTGAAGTTTGATCACTTGACGACTACAATGGTCATTAAGTGTGGAAAAACGGTCAAAAAGTCATTTTTTTTCTTCATGCCACTGTAACTTTGAACCGTCACTAAACAAACCGTTGTAAGTCGAGGACTACCTGTACAATTTTTCATAAATGTTTAAAGTCACAACTGTTTGACATTTAACATAAGAGCAGGAGGAACCAAAAGTCTAAGCAAGAAAGATGAAAGCAGATTCTGAAAAATGCCTTCAAAAATAGGAGAATTGCTGGCTGGGAAATTTTGGGAGTTGAAGTCCACATAACTTGAAGGTGCCAAGATTAAGCAGCATTAACTTTAAAAAGCATCATATCAGGTGGTAACTATTTGGACGTCATTAACTTGCACCGCAATGTGAAAACTTTAACAATATTCCTGATTTTTCAAAATAAAGAAAACTGGAAATCTGATGTTCCAACTAGCCAACATGTCATTTTTACCTTGGAAAAGCCTAGACTGCTAACATTTAGAGAAACTGGATCCCAAATCTATATATATATAAGTGTGTGTGTGTGTGTGTGTGTGTGTGTGTGTGTGTGTGTGTGTGTGTGTGTTCCAGCATAACTCTGGAACGCCTCGAGCAATTTCAACCAAACTTGGTATACAGATGACTTACTCTCTGGAAAGAAATACTGTGGGGGTAAGACACCCCTAACACCCCTTGGGGTGTGTGTTCTGTTAAGATACAGCCTGTTGTGCCTTAAAATGGCTTCTACTGTACTGCTTTAAAATGGCTTCTACTGTGCAGTACAGTGGAGTTGCCATAGTAACGGCTTCACAGTACTCCACAAGGGGGCTCCCTCTGGTAAGAGGAAAAATCCAACATTAGAAATTACATTTGATCCGGACATTTTCAACAAGGCTTTGATTATTCTTGAGGACAAATGTATGGCCATGATCAATAAAACCAAGATCAGAAAAAAGCATACCAAATGATCATGGATCAGCTAGCAAAACAACAAGGTGGGATCATTTTACTTGACGCTTCTGGGGGCACAGGGAAAACATTTTTAGCTAATTTAATTCTCGCCGAAATCAGGGCTCAGGATGAAGTTGCTCTTCCTGTCTAATACAGGATTGAGATAGATAAATACCCGGGCAATGCCAGGTTATCAGCTAGACTTTTATAAATGTTTGCTGGGACAATATTCTCCAACCGAGCACCTTCTAAGAGGTGCCACTGCGGAAAACTTAACATCTGGAAAGCAACAGGTTGGGATTTAATTGGGTTAATTACATTGCATGAAGCCTTCTCCTCGGAGGCTAATTAAAATGTCAGAAGCCAACTTTGTTAAGAGCCTCAATTTCGCAACTTGAGTGTGAACCACTTCGTCTGTTGAACTTCTGCTTGTATTCAGAGAGAGAGAAAAAAATAGAATAGAACAACACAGTCGGAAGGGACCTTGGAGGTCTTCTAGTCCAACCCCCTGCTTAGGCACAAAACCCTACACCACTTCAGACAAATGGTTATCCAATCTCTTCTTAAAAACCTCCAGTGTTGGAGCATTTACAACTTCTGGAGGCAAGTTGGTTAATTGTTCTCACTGTTCTCACTGTCCGGAGATTTCTCCTTAGTTCTAGGTTGCTTCTCTGCTTGATTAGTTTCCATCCATTGCTTCTTGTGCTTTGGAGAATAGCTTGACCACCTCTTCTTTGTGGCAACCACTCAAATATTGGAAGACTGCTATCATGTCCCCCTTGGTCCTTCTTTTCACTAAACTAGACACACCCAATTCCAGCAACCATTCTTTATATGTTTTACTGTAGCCTCCAGTCCCTTAATCATCTTTGTTGCTCTTCTCTGCACTCTTTCTAGAGTCTCCACATCTTTTTTTTATATCGTGGCGACCAAAACTGGATGCAATATTCCAAGTAAAGCAAGGAACCCACCTTACATTTCCATTTAAAGAAAGATTTACAACTCCACAATAGAAATCTGCCTTGAATTTTGTTTTTTTTAAGAGAACAGAGAACTTCCTGCCTGAAGAAACCTTGTCTGAAGAATAATGCCTCAACAACTGTTTTTTAGTCTAAAGAAAGGAGTCCAACCTTGGCAATGTTAAGACCAGAGATGGTATTCAGCCGGTTCAGACCGGTTTGAGCGAACCGGTAGTGGCGACCTGCAGGTGGACCCGCTCACCCGCAATCCCGTCCTGTATCGCTGTGGTTTTGATGCTGCACGAATGTGTGGATGGCACGCACGCGAATTCCCGTTTTGTTTGACGCTGCATGTATGCATGGATGGCACGCGCGAGTGAGCGAATTCCGTTGTTTGACATCGCACGCATGCACGATCAAATTTCCAGCGCTGGGCGAATCGGTGGTGACAGAATGTGAAGCCCATCTCCGGTTAAGACGACTTGTGGACTTCAACTTCTAGAATGCCACAAGTTTTTGTTGAAGTCCAAAACTCTTAACCTTGCCAAGGTTGGACAACCCTGGTCTAAATCGAGATATGATTGTGATAGAGACATGCTGTGCTTCTTTTTTTTTTTTTTTGAAGAAACACTGATAAAATAATTGTGTGATGCCATGCTGTGCTTTATTGAAGAAACCGCCGGAGTATGCAAAGAGCGCGAATCAAAACATTTGTGAACTCTGATGCAACATGGGGATGAGAGCAAAATAATCATGTTTAACTGAAGGCGGAGGAGAGAAAACTCACTAAAAATAATGCTTTTCCCTGGGACCTCTTACCAACAGTTGCTGTATCTTGAAATTTGCAAGCGCTGCCCTATAGCTTTCAGGTTGAGGCAGAAATGGCTTATTTATCTCCATGACAACAGCCCAAAGAATCCAAACAAACAAATGATTATTTCCAAAAGTGTTTTTAAAAAAATAACATCAGCTTCCAGCAGAGATGCAAAATGTTTTCAGTGCCCCAAAGGCGCATGTACAGCGTGCCAGCGTGAGACCAAGAAATGCATGTAAACTCTCAGCTTGAAAGATGGAAAAAAACGGGCAAAAAATATTGGGAGTGGGATTCACTTAACAGAGAAAATTCTCTGAGTGAATATAAAGATAAATTTCGGCAACAAAAGCCGCCACGGGTTCAATAATCTTGTCATGTTTATGTATATATATATTAGAAGTGGAGACCCTTTGAGAGCTGTATGCAACGTAATTTCACTTTAATGTATGCCGATTAGTGTACGTTCAAAGGGACAATATTCCATTCCATTCCATTCTACTCTACTCTTATTCTCTTCCCTTCCCTTCCCTTCCCTTCCCTTCCCCTCTCCCTTCCCTTCCCTTCCCCTCCCCTTCTTATTCTTTATTCTTATTCCATTCTCCATTCTCCATTCTCTTTATTTTATTTTTATTAGTCATATTTCTATGCCGCCCACTCTCCGAGGACTCTGGGAGGCTTACACCAAAGGCAGTATAATATATAGCATATTGCCCCCAACAATCTGGGTCCTCATTTTACCCACCTCGGAAGGATGGAAGACTGAGTCAACCTTGAGCCGGTGAGATTTGATCCGCTGATCTGCTGAACTAGCAGTCAGCTGAAGTAGCTGCAGTACTGCACTCTAACCACTGCGCCACCTCGGCTCCTAAAATTCTATTCTATTCTATTCTATTCTATTCTATTCTATTCTATTCTATTCTATTCTATTCTATTCTATTCTATTCTATTCTTTTCTATTTCTTTGTCCTATTCCAGTGATGGCGAACCTATGGCACACGGGTTCTGTCACGCACATTCGTGCCAGCCAGCTGGTCTTCGCGCGCGGGGGAGCGCTGGTAACCAGAAGAGCAGGTCCCTGGTGCGGATGCTTGCACCAGGAAGCTGAGCTTCTGGTTTCCGGTGTGCTGGTTTTCATGTGCGCATGCGCGCCAGAAACCGGAAGATCAGGTGACCGGAACGCATGCACACACCGGAAACAGAAGTTGCCTCCATAATACCGAGGCAGAATTTGAATGGATTTCAGCAGAACTGATGAAATGAGCCCAAGAAGAGGAATGAGTGTTTTGCAAAACACTGTCAAAGAACAGATGGAGTTTGAATCTTCGGAAAGGGCTGCGGACTCTTCTTAAATCAGGGCTGTCAAACTCACGGTCCACAGGCCAGATGTGTCATGCGCTGGCCACTCCCATGCCCGGTTTAGCGAAGGTGGAAAAAGTCATGATACGTCACGTGACGCTGCCGTGACGATGCCAGTTTGACACCCCTCTCTTAAATCAAGAAAGAGAGATCTTAGAAGGAGAACTAGTTTGGACTACTGGTTAAGGCGCCAGGCTTGAAAATGAGAGACGGTGAGTTCTAGTCCAGTCTTAGCCATGAAAGCTGGATGGGTGACTTTGGGCCAATCACCAGGTGACTGCGAGTTCTAGTCTTGCCTTAGCCAATGAAATTCAGCTGGGTGATTTTGGGCCAATCAGCAGAAGACCATGAGCTGTTGTCCCGCCTTAGCTGGGTGACCTTGGGCCAGTCAATCTCTCTCAGTCCAATTCACCTCACAGGATTGTTGTTATTGTGGGGAATCAACAATTAGGAGGAGGAAGTTGGGCTGAATATATTCCATGCCTTGAGTTATTTGTAAAAATAATAAAGGCGGGATTAAAATAAAACAAATAAAGTAAAAATAAAATAATAAAATATAAAATAAAACAAATAAAATTTAAAATAATAAAATAAAATATAAATTAAAACGACATCAAGGAGGACTTGCCTTACTGTACTCACTAATAAACAGGAGGCTAAAGCATGTATATAAGCAGTTCTGACTGAGATACAGTAAACTAACCCCTTTTCCTTTCACTAAATCTCTAATGAGCTTCTGGGATAATCAAGCTTTCTCGATTTTAAGCAGCTTGATTACGTGGCAATATCTTCCCTTAACAGCTCTGTTCCTAAACAAATCTGTTTGGCTCTACCTTACGTCCCACTTCGAGGCTGTTGTTTCTTCCTTATGTCCCAGAAGACGCGCAATAATTTTCTTTTTGTTTTTCTTTAACCACCTGATGCTCCTGTTATCAAGACCTCAAGAATTAACACAAGAATTTTGCAACTGTGGCCCTTTAGAATAGAATAGAATAGAATAGAATAGAATAGAATAGAATAGAATAGAATAGAATAGAATAGAATAGAATAGAATAGAACAGAACAGAACAGAACAGAAAATATGGAATGGAATGGAATGGAATGGAATGAAATAGAATGAATGGAATAGAATAGAATAGAATAGAATAGAATAGAATAGAATAGAATAGAATAGAATAGAATAGAATAGAATAGTAGAATAGAATAGAATAGAATAGAATAGAATAGAATAGAATAGAAAATATGGAATGGAATGGAATGGAATGGAATGGAATAGAATAGAATAAATAGAATAGAATAGAATAGAACAGAATAGAATTCTTTATTGGCCAAGTGTGATTGGACACACAAGGAATTTGTCTTGGTGCATACGTTCTCAGTGTGCATAAAAGAAAAGATACATTCGTCAAGAATCGTAAGGTACAACACTTAATGATAGTCATAGGGAACAAATAAGCAATCAAATCATATTAGGAAACAGTCAATATAAATCTTAAGGATACCAGCAACAAGGTTACAGTCATACAGTCATAAGTGGAAGGAGATGGGTGGTGGGAACGATGAGAAGATTGATAGTAGTGCAGACTTAGTGAATAGTTTGACAATGTCGAGGGAATTATTTGTTTAGCAGAGTGATGGCGTTCGGGGAAAAAACTCTTCTTGTGTCTAGTGCCTTGTGTCTTTAAAGGCATCAAGATTGTATTTTTTTTTAAAAAAAAATTAAGTCACGTACAATCAATATATTAAAAAAAGTAATCGAGGGCAATGCCTTACCTAGTATAATCCTTGTCCACTTCGTATTCGTATTTCATCCAGGTGTCTCGATAGACCGTAAACTCCATTATGGTTAAGAGAGCCATGGTTGTAAAAGCTATTAGAGAAACTGGGGGAAAAAAAGAAGAACATAATGAGGTAAAAAACGGCATTGACTGGGAGAAACTATAGACTGTAACAGGCTAAGTGATTCTATATAGACAGCCAGTTTGGTCTGGCGGTTAAGGCACCAGGCCTAAAAAGTGGGAGATTGTGAGTTCTAGACAGGAAAGCACAATATGATGTCCTCCGGATGTACAAATCTCAACCAGCAGCACTATTCTAATCTCCCTTAAAATATGGAGACATCGGGTTCAAGAAAGTTGCTCTTGAGGGTATTTTCAGAATCCTGTGACTAGTTATGGGCTCACAAATGCAGAAGAGAACATATCGAAACGAAGCCACGGTAAGTGGTGAGGTAACCAAACCTGAGAAGGACCTCAAAGTAAGCCATATCATCAAGCATCTGGTTATCTGGCCCATAAATATCTTGGGTGAGATATTTTTGTAATTGTAGCTACCCAAAATCTCCACACAGGTGTTTGGAATCTTTTCCCAAATCCTGTGACTAGTTATGGGCTCACAAATGCAGAAGAGAACATACTGAAGCGAAGCCACTGTAAGTGGTGAGGTGACCAAACTTCAGAAGACCTGAGAAGGACCTCAAAATAAGCCATACCGTCAAGCATCTGTGCCACACCCCCAAGGGGCAATCCCAAAGAGACGTGTCTCTCCCGAGGCCATTTTGGATGATATACAAAGCTGGAGATCTAAGCAAAGTCACATCTGAGGCTCCGGAGTCTTACTGGGAAGCAGTTACACTTAATAAACATTCTGCATTGTTCCAGCTTTCTCGATTTCTCCTTCCTGATATTGCTGAATGCAATCTTTACATGCCACAGCTGGTAATCCAGTGATGGCTAATCTTTTCCGGACCGAGTGCCCAAAGCGCACGGAGCCCTGCGCATGTGCCCCGCTCGTGCACGCACGGCCCCCCACACGTGACCCGCCCCCTGTGCATGCATACACAAACCTGCCCCCATGCATGTGCATATGCCCCCATGCATGCCCCCCATGCATGCGTGTGTGGCCCCACACACTCCCCGCACATACGTGGCAATGACCCGACGACCAGCTGGCCGGCGGGAGGCGTGCACGCATGCACAGCAGAGCTGAACTGGGGCGCCGGCTCGTGTGCCCACAGAGAAGGCGCTAGGTGCCACCTGTGACACGCATGCCACAGATTCGCCATTGCAGTACTAGTCCTCGGAACAGCTTGCCTTCTGGAGTTGTGGTGTCCCATCGTTGGAGGTCTTCAAGAAATGATAGGACAAGCATTTGTCCGGGATGGTATAAGAACCCCTGCCCTGGCAGGGGGTTGGACTAGATGACCTCCAAGGTCCTTTCCAGCCGTGTGATTCTACAATTCTATGATTCTACAGGCAGTCCTCGACTTACCATCGAGCCCCAAATTTCTGTACCTAAGCGAGTCAGATTTTACGACCTTTCTTGCCACAGCTGTTAAGTGAATCAGTGCAGTTGGCAAATTAGTAACACGGTTGATAAGCGAATCCGGCTTCCCCCATTGGGTTTGCTTGTCAGAAGGTCGCAAAAGGGAATCACATGACACACACACCCCCGAGACGCTGTGACCGTCATAAATAGGAGTCCGTTGCCAAGCGTCGGAAATTTGAATCACATGACCAGAGGGAACGCTGCAATGGTCGTATGTGTGAAAAATGGACACTTTTCTCAGTGGACCAAATGGTCGCTAAGCGAACTGTCGTAAGTCGAGGACTACATGAATTCCCAAAGCACAAACCGCCAGGGTTTTACCTGTTCCTCCGCTTGTTGAAGTCTCTATGTAGCTTTCTGGAACCTTTGGGAAAGCGTCCAATTCTTTCACTAAATTCAAAGTCTTCTTCCGATTCAGTCGTCTCATCTTCAGTCGATCCCTCAACCCCTTCCTTCATATAGACACGGCCTCTGCAGGAGCGTCACTGAGTGAGACAAAAAGCACAAACGTTCATCTTAAAAGCACAGCAGCTGAACAGGGTTATGCAATAACTTGGAACCCAAAGTTTCTCAAAGTTCTTGTTCATTAATCTTGATTTATGATAAAATCAGAGATAAATAAAATCTTGATTTATTTTTAAATCATAAAAAGCAGAGACATCACCCTGCCAACAAAAGTGCGTACAGTCAAGGCTACGGTGTTCCCAGTTGCAATGGATGGCTGTGAAAGTTGGACCATAAGGAAGGCTGAGCGCCAAAGAATTGAGACCTTTGAACTCTGGTGCTGGAGAAGACTCCTGCGAGTCCCTTGGACTACAAGGCCATCCAATCGGTCAGTCCTAGAGGAGATCAACCCTGACCGCTCTTTAGAAGGCCAGATCCTGAAGAGGAAACTCAAATCCTTTGGCCACCTAATGAGAAGGAAGGACTCCCTGGAGAAGAGCCTAATGCTGGGAACGATGGAGGGCAAAAGAAGAAGGGGACGGCAGAGAACGAGGTGGCTGGATGGAGTCACTGAATGAGCTTAAATGGACTCCAGAGGATGGTAGAGGACAGGAAGGCCTGGAGGAACGTTGTCCATGGGGTCGCAATGGGTCGGACACGATTTCGCAACTAACAACAACAACAATGCTAAAATCATGTCCAGTTGTTTTTCTTATTCCTGAAATCTATTGAGGAGGGGGTACTTTGCAATGCAAGCACTTCTTCTCCATCTGCTAATAAGCAGATACTCATGCTTCACCACACCTATGGATTTAGTAACCCCTGTCTCTGGTTAGAATACGATAACCTGACCAGAACACGGATAAACGATTTCTACCATCCCCGTTTGCAATAAAGCCATTTAAAAAAAAAAAAATTAAAAAATCCCACAGACCATAACATTATTTGGATTAGGGATTGGCTTTCTTCTCTTTCTTTTCTTTTTTTTCTTTTTCGTCTTGCAACGTGGACCATGAATTATGCAAATTCCCTTTAAGGCTTTTTTCCATTTACGGCTACCAAGCTGCGCTTGAAAGCACTTTATTTGAAATTTCGCTGGAAAGCCAAACCCATTAACACACAAAGACAATTTCACTCATGAAAGCACAGGTTTGAAAGAAAAACACACTCACACGTATAAAGTGCTTTTCTATTGAAGCATCTGGTCTACCCCAGCATGTGGGAGGGAGCGTACTGCTTCCCTTTCGCCTTTCAGCCCCAATCCAGGAGCCTTCAAGCAGTCGCATTCACGACAAACCATTTATACCAAATTTATCAGCAAATATAAATTTGATATACATATACACATACACACATACATAGTTTTGGGCTGCTGCCAATTTGAGCGAACCGGTTTATCAGCCAAATTTATATTTGGCTGATAAAGAAATAAAGGGAGACTAGTATAGATCTATTTCAAGCTATTTAGCTCTCATCAGCTAGCCATACCTTTACTCGGATTCGAACTTGGGCTTCCTGCATGTTAGGCAGTTGTATTAACCTCTGAGCCACAAGTTCTCCTCTCTTCATCAACTTAAGCCGGGGAGAGATTGATTTTCTATCGAGACACCTGGTCAATCTCAACATGTGGGAGGGAGCATCCTGCTTCCCTTTCACCTTTCAGCTCCAATCCAGGAGCCCTCAAGCAGTCGCATTCACGACAAACCATTTTATACCAAATTTATATTTCGCTGATAAAGAAATAAAGGGAGACTAGTATAGATCTATTTCAAGCTATTTAGCTCTCATCAGCTAGCCATACCCTTACTCGGATTCGAACTTTGGCTGCCTCCATGTTAGGCAGTTGTATTAACCTCTGAGCCACAAGTTCTCCTCTCTTCATCAGCTTGAGCCAGGGGAGAGATTAAGTGATTTTTTATCGAGACACCTGGTCAACCCCAACATGTGGGAGGGAGCATACTTGCTTCCCTTTTGCCTTTCAGCTCCAATCCAGGAGCCCTCAACAGGGTGGATTTGATTTAAATCACGATTTAAATCATAATTTTTAAAGAGCAACTGTCATCTCTGCTACTCCTTTGACCCGCTGTTGACTCACCGATAGTCCCAGTGTTGCAGAATAGACAGCCTCATGCTCCATAACTAAGCTCCATTTCATGCTGAATAAACTAAATTATTTATGTATCTTAAATAGAAAACTATCTTACGATAGATTTTTACCCCAAAAGTTTTTTATTAAAATAAATTCGATAAAAATAAAAAAAAATCCGATTTAAATAAAAAAAATCCGATTTAAATAAAAAAAATCTGATTTTTTTTTGATTTTTTAAAAAAAATCATTGATTTTTATCCACCCTGGCCCTCAAGCAGTCGCATTCACGACAAACCATTTTATACCAAATTTATCAGCAAATATAGATTTGATATACATACACACACACACACACACACACACACACACACACACACACACACACACGTAGTGTTGGGCTGCTGCCAATTTGGGCGAACTGGTAGTTGCAACTTGCGAGTGGGCCCACGCACCTGCCTGGGTGCAATCCCGTTGTATATCGCTGTGTTTTTGATGCCTCATGAATGTGCAGAAGGCACGCGCGAGCGAATTGCCCTGTTTTTTTGATGCCGCACTCATGCGTGGACGGCCCACGCGCTCACATTTCCGGTGCTGGGCGAACCACACACACACACACACACATAAACATATCCGACGACTCAAACATTACCTTGATTCTCTGTTTCTTCTGCGTTACCAAAGAAGGAGGAACCTGACCGGGTTTTGGATAGAGATTCTGAAGCCAAAAAAATAATAGATATTAATCGGTAACGTTACGGGAGGTGCGGAGAAGCAGAAAAATTCTAAACGCATCGACCAGAAATCTTCCATCTTTTCCAGCCTTGAGTTACTATCGTGAAATGCCCGACGTGTTTTAATAATAATAATAATAATAATAATAATAATTTTGCGATATAGCCGAATGTTTGCAGAAGTCAGGCAAAAACCTCAACCAAGAATTTTATCAGCGTTGTTGCAAAAAGGGACAAATGTTTTGAAAAGTTTGCCTCTTTTAAGGTGAGGGTTTGCAACGAACCGTATCCATATAGGATCTGCTGTGAGCCAGTTTATTTTATTTGTGATTATTTTGCTTTTAACCGAATTTAGGAGGGGGAAGGCAGGCATTTCGAGGCCCTTATTTATGGGTCATGTTGTCAACTTAGGCTGCAGGGGAAAACATCTTCTTAAAAGCATTGTCCCTCTGCTTTTTAAGGCACATCATTTTGTCTGCGAAGAACAAAGTTTATCACATTGATACCGCAGCAATGGGAAGAAGCGGAGAAAAGACAGGGAAAGATTTCAAGACTGCACAAAATGAGCAAAAGAAAGCAAACAGGTTAAATAACATCGATTATAAAAAGAGAGATTTTTTTTAAAAAAAAGAATTCTACAGTACGTGTTGACTTATGACCGCTATTGAGCCCAAAATTTTCGTTGCTAAGCGAAGCCGTTGTTAAGTGAGTTTCGCCCCATTTTGCGACCTTTCTTGCCACGGTTGTTAAGTGAACTGCTGCAGCAGATACGTGAGTAACGTGGTTAAGTGAATCTGGTTTCCCCGTAGACTTTGCTCGTCAGGTGGCAGCAAAACGGGATCAGGTGACCCTGATACCTCAACCACAACTGGGTCCAAAATTGATGTTGTTAAGCGAGACAGCTGTTAAGTGAGTTTGGGCCCTTTTTATGACATTTCTTGCTGCAGTTGTTAAGTGAATTACTGCACTTGTTAAATTAGCAAGCCCAATGTTAAGTGAATCACTGCACTTGTTAAATTAGCAGCCCAGTTGTTAAGTGAATCACTGCACTTAAATTAGCAGTCCAGTTGTTATGAATCACTGCACTTGTTAAATTAGCAGCCCAATTGTTAAGTGAATCTGCACTTGTTAAATTAGCAGCCCAGTTGTTAAGTGAATCACTGCACTTAAATTAGCAGCCAGTTGTTAAGTGAATCATTGCACTTGTTAAATTAGCAGCCCAGTGGTTAAGTGAATCACTGCACTTGTTAAATTAGTAGCCCAGTTGTTAAGTGAATCACTGCACTTAAATTAGCAGTCCAGTTGTTAAGTGAATCACTGCACTTGTTAAATTAGCAGCCCAGTTGTTAAGTGAATCACTGCACTTGCTAAATTAGCAGCCCAGTTGTTAATGAATCATGCACTTGTTAAATTAGCAGCCCAGTTAAGTGAATCACTGCACTTGCTAAATTAGCAGCCCAGTTGTTAAGTGAATCACTGCACTTAAATTAGCAGCCCAGTAAGTGAATCACTGCACTTGTTAAATTAGCACCCAGTTAAGTGAATCACTGCACTTGCTAAATTAGCAGCCCAGTTGTTAAGTGAATCACTGCACTTGTAAATTAGCAGCCCAGTTAAGTGAATCACTGCACTTGTTAAATTAGCAGCCCAGTTGTTAAGTGAATCACTGCACTTAAATTAGCAGTCCAGTTGTTAAGTGAATCACTGCACTTGTTAAATTAGCAGCCCAGTTAAGTGAATCACTGCACTTGTTAAATTAGCAGCCCAGTTGTTAAGTGAATCACTGCACTTGTTAAATTAGTAGCCCAGTTGTTAAGTGAATTTGGCTTCTGCATTCACTTTGCTTGTCGGAAGGTCGCAAATCACACGACCCAGGGACACGCAACCATCATAATTATGAATCAGTTGCCATGGTCGGAATTTTAATCACATTGATCAATGGGGACCGCTGCAAAGGTCATAACTGTGAAAAACTGGTCGTAAGTCACATTTTTCAGTGCCGTTGTAACTTTGAACAGTCCCTAAATGAGCTGTCGTAAGTAGAGGAGCTCCTCTACAACTTCCTTACGCACAGTTTCATGAGATATCAACGTCGGCAGGAGGTACGCTGTTCGCCATTATCAAAGTAAATGAAAATAAATAAGAATTTGGGAGGCCCTACTGGACAGGAGCTCGTGTTATCCGTCATGGCGCGATGTAAACAGAATAACAGCAATGAGCAAAAAAAACAAAACAAAACATTTTTCAATGGCTTCTAATTACAATCTGCCCTAATTTCATGTCCCACAAGTATTCCCTTTACTAGGTAACTTGGAAATTGCAAGCATTTAAGAGGCCTGTTGTTTTTCCACAGGTAACAAACTCAATCTCGCCAAGGCATTGCGTGTGACACGCGTGAATCGCTGCTAAATTTTTCTCTCACATTTTCGGCGGTGAGTTTCTACGGAGCCGTAACATTTCGCGGAATCGATTGCTCTTGGAATATAGAATGAAGCCCGTCATATTTTATACCCAGCCGGAAACCTCGAAGCTCACTGAACTTAGTGTGACTAACCTCTGGGCATATAAAACTGTGCTAAAAATGTTAAATACAAATTGGTTTCTTTGGCACCCGAAGTGGGCTGTGCTAGCCAGACCACATCCCAACAAATATTTGTAAAAATGGGTGAGGTTCAGATAAGTTGACTTAAGGAACGAAAATGGGAGCGGATGTCAAACCGCCACACACCAAGTGGAGATTGACAATTACCTGGTTTCCCCGAAAATAAGACCCAACCGGAAAATAAACCCTAATGCCGTGATGGCGAACCTGTGGCACGCGGAGCCATATTGGTGGGCAAGCGAGCTCAGTTCTGGCGTGCATTCACGTGCCAGCCAGCTGATTTTCAGGCTTTTTGGGCCCACCGGAAGTCAGGAAAAAGGCGGTTTCTGGCCTCTGGAAGGCCTCCGGGGAGGGGGGGAGGAGGCCATTTTCGCCCTCCCCAGCCTCCTAGAAAGGCTCTGGAGCCTGGGGAGAGTGAAAAACAGGCCTTCTGGTGGGACCGGAAGTTGGCAAACTTCTGAGTCGTCCAACTCACCCCCGTTGGGAATTAGTCAGAAGTAACCTCAGAATGGTTTCTATACTAACCACTTATTAAGGAGCAAGCCACAAGCAGAGATCGCACAGCCCACGCAAGAAACGAAACCTACTTAAAAGGCCGATTTAACTTGGCAAGCCCTGTTCTAAACCGACAGAACGTGATATCTTGATAAGCAATTGTCCTGTCTGTTTCCAAAGTGTTGGGTAGTTTCTTTGTAACCTGGGTGGATGGATGGATGGATAAGGTATGGATAAGATATAGATAGGAGATATAGATAGATAGATAGATAGATAGATAGATAGATAGATAGATAGATAGATAGACAGATAGACAGACAGATAGATAGATAGAGATAAATAGAGAGAGAGAGAGAGATGGATGGATGGATGGGTGGATGGATACCGGTAGATAAATTGATAGATAGAAAGAAAGAAATAGATTGATAGGAGAGAGAGAGAAAGAGATGGATGGATACTGGTAGATAGCTAGCTAGCTATAGATACGTAGGAGATATAGATAGATAGATAGATAGATAGATAGATAGATAGATAGATAGATAGATAGATAGATAGATAGTAGTTACTACAAGATAGTAGTGGAGGATAGATGGTTTTGCATTGGAAAATTTAATGAGGTTTACACAGTAAGCAGCAGAGCTAAGATGCAGGTAATGTTAGGACTTTGGATCTTAACATTAGTTGATCTTATAAAATAAGTGCTACAGAAAGGCCTGTAAGGATCTAGTAAGTCCAGGAGATCATTTTGATCTATTCAGCAGTTGGTCTGGGAGCATAATACAAGTAGTCCTCAACTTACGACCACAACCGACTCCAAAATTTCTGTTGCTAAGCAAGACAACCTATCTCACCGCATTTGTTAAGCTGAGTCACTGAGGTTAAGTTAATAATTATATTTAATTTAATAATATATTAATAATAATTAAGTTACTTCACGGTTGTTAAGTGAATCTGGCTTCCCCCATTAATTTTGCTTGTTGGAAGGTCGCCAAATCACATGACCCCCCGGGACACTGCAACCGTCATAAATGTGAGTCGGTTACCAAGCATCTGAAATTCGATCGCGTGAATATTGGGACGCTGCAACGGTTTTAAGCGTGAAAAATGAGTCACTTTTTTTCAGTGCCGTTGTAACTTGGATCGGTCACTAAATGAACTGTTGTAAGTCGAGGACTACCTGCATTCAGCAGTTGGTCCAGGAGCAAAATATTGCAGCAATAAAGCATTGCTATCAACCCTAGAGATTTTCAACCCTCTCTTAATTCCCCTTTTGTAAAGGATGAGTAAAGCACCGAGAGCACGCCTGGCTCTTTAGAAAGCATTAAGTAACTGGAACAGTTGCAGAAGTGAAAAACAGAGACGATGGCAACTTATACACCCCTAATGTTGTAAGGAACTCAAGCGTGAACTGTGCAGGATATTGACTTTTCATAATTATTTTTTCAATGCCAAACACAATCCTGTTCTGCAACTTACCTGCGTCCCTTTCTAATACGCACCTCTAGCAAGGCAGCCTATCAGCAATTGCCAAATCGCCTTTTAAAATTAAAACGAGGAAAGGAACTTCTAGGGATCCTTATTTATATATTTTTTTTTATTTCCTTCTTCTCCTTGTACGTTTTCTCTCCCCGACAATCCCTACGGGCCATTCACAAAAATTTGAGATTCCAGTATTTAAAGGAATGACTATCTCTAATTTTGTGGTTCTGGAATGGTGAAGGAGAAGAGGGAAGAAAACCTTTAAATTTGGACCTTCTGCGTTCCCTCTTTCATCCTACTTCCTTGGACACCGCACTCCAACGTCGACCCACAAAAAAAAAAAAAAGTGTGTCTCTTAACTCGAGGGCAGGCAAGCACCTTCACACAAACGCCCCACAATTATATACCCTGTTTTCCCCAAAATAAGACACCCCTGATAATAAACCCAATCGGGCTTTTGAGTGCATGGCAATAAGGCCAAACGCTTATTTGAGGGTTCAAAAAAAATATAAGACAGGGTTTTATTTTCAGGGAAACATGGTATTAGCTTTACTATTGTTGGAAGAAATATCCATCTAGTTCAGTTCCAAGCTGAGACAGACGACACTGGAAACATGGAGGCTGATTGGAAAGATGGTTTATTGATGGACGGGACCCACATGGGTTTTGAGGTCCTGGTGCAGCTGAACACATGGAACAGAGAGAAATATTTATACCCTCTCTTGGGTCTTGCTCTTGAGCTTCCTGTTCCTGTGCAAGAACATGTATTCTATTGGTTGTCAGACTCCCGGAGGGCTATGCAGGGGGTCATAGCTAACTTTTTGTTGCGAAGTCGTGTCCGACCCATCGTGACCCCATGGACAACGTTCCTCCAGGCCTTCTTGTTCTCTACCATCCCTGGAGTCCATTGAAGCTCACGCCGATTGCTTTGGTGACTCCATCCAGCCACCTCCTTCTCTGCCGTCCCCTTCTTCTTTTGCCCTCCATCGTTCCCAGTATTAGGCTCTTCTCCAGGGAGTCCTTCCTTCTCATTAGGTGGCCAAAGTATTTGAGTTGCATCTTCAGGATCTGGCCTTCTAAAGAGCAATCAGGGTTGATCTCCTCTAGGACTGAACAGTTGGATCGCCTTGCAGCCCAAGGGACTCGCAGGAGTCTTCTCCAGCACCAGAGTTCAAAGGCTTCAATTCTTTGGCGCTCAACCTTTCTCATGGTCCAACTTTCACAGCCATACATCGCAACTGGGAAAACCATCGCCTTGACTATACGCACTTTTGTTGGCAGGGTGATGTCTCTGCTTTTTAGCATGCTGTCTAGATTTGCCATAGCTTTCCACCCCAGGTGCAAGCGTCTTTTAATTTCTTGGCTGCAGTCCCCATCTGCGGTGACCTTGGAGCCCAGGAAAATAAAATCTCTCACTACCTCCGTTTCTTCCCCGTCTATTTGCCAGGAATCGAGAGGGCCGGGATGCCCTTTCAATTCCTAACATTTTAGGTTGTGTGAATTAAGTTTGATTGAACCTCGGGCTGATGTAATGTCCCCAGGTGATTTCACAATGCAGTGATCCCCGTTGCTTAGATAACCCTATAATGTCCTGGAGGATCATGTCTTAATCCCATCACCCTGGAGCTGAAGGTCTTCTGTCTTGTAGATAG
The DNA here is from genome assembly GCF_029531705.1 of Pantherophis guttatus. Next base: position 2,843,025 of record NW_026844039.1, on the reverse strand, counting down.
GCTGGCCCAGTCCTGCTCCACGGGCACCAAATAACCTCTGGGGGCAGGGAGCTGCTCTTTTGTCTTTAAAAACACGTTTCTCCTTTTCTCATGCAGGGAAAGATAATATTCTGCCTTTTTAATATTTCCTAGAATACTTCATTTGTCTAGGAGAGGGAGAGGTGCTAATTTCCTATGCTATTATTGGGAGTTTGCTTCCTTCGGTCCAGGACATGGCGTATGAGCGATGCTTGACCAGTGTCCGCAGTATTGTCGTGGATGCTACAATACACCTCCTTTCCATGACCAGTTTTCTTTGTTACTTTCTGGGAGGGGGCTTTGTGGTATCTGAAACGGAACAACTAGATTGTGTAATAGCTTTATACCGTATAGCAGTGGTCCCCAACCCCCGGTCCGCGGACCGGTGCCGGGCCGTGGACCGGTGCTGGGCCGTGGAGTACCTGGCACCGGGCCGCGCAGCGGCCGGGGGACATGAACGCTGCAGCGCAAAGGCTCCTGGGCCGTGCGCAATGGGCCGTGCGCAAAAGCTCCTGGGCCGTGCCCCCACCCCTGCGCGCGCTCAGCGGGCCGCGGCGATAAAAAGGTTGGGGACCACTGCCGTATAGTATCAGCCTTGTTAACTCTCAAATCTCCCCACCCCACACGATGTATTTTAAATGGTCTGTGTGGTATAATGTATCTATATCTATATTTATCTATCTCTGTGTGTGTATGCATACATATATACAGTGGTGGGATTCAGCCGGTTCGGGAGAAGCGGTAGTTAAATTGCTGGCTGGCCCCACTCCTTCCCGGAGTCCCCACGCCTCCCATTTTGGCTCCCAGGTAAGTGCAAGGAGGCCTACTAGGCCCAAAATGGGACGAGGGGGCACCCCCCCCCGCAGCCCGTTTTTGCTCCCAGGGGGGTGCAGGAGGCCGAGTGTTGCCTGTCACACCCCCTGGCCACGCCCACCCTGGCCACGCCCACCCAGCGGGTCATAGGGCAGAGAACCGGTTGTTAAATTATTTGAATCCCACCACTGCATGCATGCATACACACACACACACACACACACACACACACACACACACACACACGTATATTCCTCAACTTACAACAGTCCATTTAGTGGCCATTCAAAGTTACAACGGCGCAGAAAAAAATGACTTATGACCGTTTTTCACAGTTAAGACCGTTGCCGCCATCCCCGTGGTCATGGGATCAAAATTCAGACCCTTGGCAACTGTCTCATATTTGCGACGGGTTGTAGCGGCGTCCCGAAGTCATGCTATCTATCCCCTTTTGTGACTTTCTGACAAGCAAAGACAACGGGGAAGCCAGATTCACACTTAACAACCATGTTACAACTCACTTAACAAAAGGCAACGATTCACTTGAGGCCTGTGGCAAGAAAAGTCGTAAAACGGGGCAAAATTCACTTAACCAATGTTTCACTTAGCAGCGTAAATTTTGGGCTCAATTATGGTCATTACTCGAGGAATATCTATCTATCTATCTATCTATCTATCTATCTATCTATCTATCTATCTATCTATCTAAAATGTTTTTCTATCGAGAAACCTGGTATCTATCTATCTATCTATCTATCTATCTATCTATCTATCTATCTATCTATCTATCTATCTATCTAAAATGTTTTTCTATCGAGACACCTGGTATCTATCTATCTATCTATCTATCTATCTATCTATCTATCTATCTATCTATCTATCTATCTATCTATCTATCTAAAGTGTTTTTCTATCGAGACACCTGGTCTATATCTATCTATCTATCTATCTATCTATCTATCTATCTATCTATCTATCTATCTATCTATCTAAAATGTTTTTCTATCGAGACACCTGGTATCTATCTATCTATCTATCTATCTATCTATCTTTATCTATCTATCTATCTATCTATCTATCTATCTATCTATCTATCTATCTATATCTAAAGTGTTTTTCTATCGAGACACCTGGTCTATATCTATCTATCTATCTATCTATCTATCTATCTATCTATCTATCTATCTATCTGTCTATCTATCTATCTTTATTTTACTTTATTTTGGATTTATATACCGCCCTACTCCCGAAGGACTCGGGTCGGTGAACAGCAAAAGATAAAACACACATAATACAAAATTTAAAAAACAATGTAAAAGCACATTAGATAATTTGGCCCATACAGATTAAAACACCCCCTATTGTTTTAAAACAAATTTAAAATTAACAATTAAAAGGAAGTTAGGCCAGGCAGCCTGTTGAAATAAAAAGGTCTTGAGGGCACGGCGGAAAGTGTGTATATCTCGGGGGGAGCTCGTTCCAAATGGCAGGTGCCCCCACAAAGAAGGTGTCACCTATCTATATCTATCTATCTATCTATCTATCTATCTATCTATCTATCTATCTATCTATCTATCTATCTATCTATCTATCTATAAAAACTATTTTTCTATCACGACACCTGGTCTACCCCAGCATGTGGGAGGGAGCGTACTGCATCCCTTTCGCCTTTCAGCTCCAATCCAGGAGCTCTCAAGCAGTTGCATCCACAATAAATCATTTTATATCACTGGTATACATACACATACACATGCATACATATACATACATGAATACATACATATACATGCATGCATGAGTACACACACATACATACATGCATGCATTCATACATACATACATACACACATATTCTTTTGAGAGCAGGCATCAGAATTTCATTTTTTTAATGTGTGTCAGTGTGTCCAGAGGAAAAAAATCTCATCTTATTACGCTCGCCAAGAGCTGTTTGTAGAAATGTGTCATCTTTTCACATCACAACCACAACTGAATGAAAACAGCCTTTTTAAAAGCATCGCGGAGAGGAGTCTAAATTTCCATGGTAATAAGCAACTTACATTATGAGCTGCAGACTCTTAACATGCTTTTTCCTAACAGATCCTCCTGGTAAGATTTTGGGGTGCTTCTGCACCGAAAGTTCACAAGGCTAATCTTTCCTTGTCCCCGGAGGAAACTTCCTCTGCACAAACACAACTACATTTGCCAAATTGCACACCAACTGTTGATTTCCCTGGCAATCCTGAGAATGGTCTTATTGCAACAACAGTCAACATGGGGAAAAAAAAGGGTGTTTTTTTGTGATTTTTTTTGCAATTGACAGATGTCAAAATGCAAACCGATTTAAGGCTGTTTGGGAGGGGGGGCGAGAGGGGGCTTGAAAAAAAAAATCTCAGCCCTCCTTCAAGTCAAACCACAACTTTTACTCAAAAGCAACAACATTTCAATCAATTCCGAGCCACTCATTTAACCCCACTGAGATTTGGTCACTGCCGTTAGGCCTCGGCTTTCAACCGTCCGTTTAGTGACCGTTCAAAGTTACCACGGCACTGGCAAAAGTGACATACGACCGTTTTTCATACTTACCACCGTCGCTGCAACATCCCCTGTAATCCCACAATCAAAATGGCAGCGGATTCATACTTATGACGGCTGCCGTGTCCCAGGATCACGTCATCCGTTTCTGTGACCTTCTGACCAGCAGTGGGGGAAGCCGGATTCGCTTAAACGACCGAGTTACTAACTTAACAACTGCACCGATTCACTTAACCACCGTGGCAAGAAAAGTCGTAAAATAGGGCAAAACTCACTTCACGGATGTCTCACTTTTTTTTTTCAATAATTTTTATTAATATATTCTATATATTATTCTCTCTCTCTCTCTCTCTCTCTCTCTCTCTCTCTCTCTCTCCGTATATATATATACGGATGTCTCTCTTAACGGCGTAAATTTTGGGCTCAATCATGGTCGTAAGTCGAGGACTGCCTGTACTAACTCAGAAAGCTTTATACTAACTATTTTAAAAGGGGAATATCGGTAGCTCAGGGTTGACATCAGGGAGTCCTTGGTGCTCTCTGAACTTGCTTGTTTTGTTTACAGACGTTTTGTGACCCAGCTAGGTAAGATCATCAGTGCTGAGAGGAGGAGGAGGAGGAGGAGGAGGAGGAGGAGGAGGAGGAGGAGGAGGAGGAGGAGGAGGAGGAGGAGGAGGAGGAGATGATCTGTGGGATTCTTGGTGCTCTCTGAGCTTGTTTTCTTGCAGACGTTTCATTACCCAAGTAGGTAACATCATCAGTGCTAGTAAGGTGGGGTTTGCTGTCAGTTTATATTCTGGTGTCTTGCCCTGTGAGTGTTTGCGGTGGCGGTTTTAGAGATTCTTCGGTTGGGCTGTTTACTGACGGCTCTTTGGCAGTTTCTTGATTGGGGTTACTTGATGGTTGGTCTGAATTTAAGCTTGGAGTTAAAACGCCAGGGAGTTCCTAGAAGCCTGGCACTCTGACAAATCTGCCATCAACAGACACATAGAGGTTAACGACATCTACGCAAAGGAGACAAGCAACCAGCCCAAAAGGGAACAAAAAGACGCCAGCACTTCTCCACTAGTAATCGGAACACAGAGCAGCATAGATTAACTCCAAGGTTAACCTCCGACATCGAGTAAACAATCCGCCAATCAAGAAACTGCCAAAGAGCCATCAGTAAACAACCCAACCAAAGAATCTCCGAGGCTGCCGCCACCCACACTGACACCCACAATATAAACCCACAACTCTTCCTCCTTCTCCTCCTCCTCTTCCATTCCACAAACCCCCCACTCCCTTCTAGCACTGATGGTGTTACCTAGTATGGTAATGAAACTTCTGCAAGAAAACAAGCAAGCTCAGGGAGCACCAAGGACCCCTCCTCATGTCAACCCTGAGCTACCAATATTCCCCCTTTAAAATAGTTAGTATAAAAGCTTTCTGAGTTAGTACAGGCAGTCCTCAATTTATGACCACAATGGACGGCCAAAATTTACCGTTAAGTCAGTCTTCCCCCCTCCTCCGCAAACCTTCCTCCCTCCTAGCAGTGATGATGTTACCTAGTTGGGTCATGCAACGTCTGGAAGAAAACAAGCAAGCTCAGGGAGCACCAAGGACCCCCACAGACTTCCTCCTCCTCCTCCCCTCTGCAAACCTCCCTCCCTCCTAGCATTGATGATGCTGCCTAGTTGGGTCACGCAACGTCCACCAAGAAAGCAAGCAAGCTCAGAGAGCCCCAAGGACCTCCATAGTCCCCTCTCCTCCTCCGCAAACCTCCCTCCCTCCTAGCAGTGATGATGTTGCTTTGTTGGGTCACAAAACATCCACCAAGAAAGCAAGCAAGCTCAGAGAGCCCCAAGGACCTCCATAGTCCCCTATCCTCCTCCGCAAACCTCCCTCCCTCCTAGCATTGATGATGCTGCCTAGTTGGGTCACAAAACGTCCCCCAAGAAAGCAAGCAAGCTCAGAGAGCCCAAGGACCTCCATAGTCCCCTATCTCCTCCGCAAACCTCCCTCCCTCCTAGCACTGATGATGCTGCCTAGTTGGGTCACAAAACGTCCCCCAAGAAAGCAAGCAAGCTCAGAGAGCCCCAAGGACCTCCATAGTCCCCTCTCCTCCTCCGCAAAGCTCCCTCCCTCCTAGCACTGATGATGCTGCCTAGTTGGGTCACCCAACGTCCCCCAAGAAAACAAGCAAGCTCAGAGAGCCCTAAGGACCTCCATAGTCCCCTCTCCTCCTCCACAAACCTCCCTCCCTCCTAGCAGTGATGATGTTACCTAGTTGGGTCATGCAACGTCCAAGAAAACAAGCAAGCTCAGAGAGCCCCAAGGAACCTTCCGCTAAACCATTTTCATTAAGGAACAAAAAAAGCCTTAGGGGAAAGAAAGAGGAAATGCAAAGCAGCCGCAAGCATAGATCCCGCTGCTCACCCACCCAAAATATAAATCTACTTAAAAAGGGGTGATTTCACTTGACAGGTCCTTATTCTACAGATAGAATTGGAGAGGGGGGAATAATAATAATAATAATAATAATAATAATAATAATAATAATAATAATAATAATAATAATAATAGCAGCCCAAGCACATGGGTGCAATTGCAACTGTTTGCAAACACCCAACACCACCATCAGATCTTCCAAGGTGCAAAACCCCCCCACCCCAACTTTGGCATCCCTGCCCTACCTGGCACCACATTCCCACGTTCAAAAAAAACCAAAAAAACCGCCCCAAAATGACTTTCAATGACTTCCAAGCCATTTGGGCATGCCAATTCCCCCGTTCTCTTGCCCCCTCACCCCCCCCCCCGCAAGGAGGGCAAAAAAAATCAAATAAAATCCCCGCTTTCTTTTCCCGTGTACAACATTCACACGTGCAGCAGGGACAAAAAGAGGGAAGGCTGGCGGGGTCACGTGCGCCAAAGCGGACCCGGGAAGGGGAAGGGGGGGCGAGGCGGATACCCCCCCCACACACACCCCACAAAGCAAAGACACCCCGGGAAAAAGGAACCGAGGTCGAAGGGGACTCACCTTCCCCGCCGCATCTCCGCAACAGCAGGCAGCAGCGGCGGCGGCAGCGTTCGGGTGCGTTCGGGTGCGTTCGGGCGTCGAGCCGAAGAGCCGAGCGGGCGGCCGGGAACCCGAAAGAGCTTCGTCGAATGGAACGCCGCGACGTCAGCAAACTCCGGCCAATGAGAACGCCGCTTCCCGGCTCTGTGAGGGGAGGGGTGGGGGGACGACGACCCGCCTCTTTGGCTTCCTGGAAGAAGAAAAACCCACCAAACAACCACGGGAAGCTTAGGACATGAAAGCCCTTCTATAAAACTCCTCTATGGTTTTGTAACCGGACTCCGCCTTTGCCTCCTCGCGCCCTTTTTTTTTCCAGCCCAGCCCTCGACGGTCTTTTAAACGCGAGCATGTTTTAGAGACGTTCTTGCCAGAGGGGGCGCTGTTGCTTTTGCCGTTGCAGAACTTCCCTCGGGGAACGTTTTTGCAAGCGTTGTCTGCTTTTATATATATATTAATATATATATGCTTTAATATATATATATATATATATATATATATATATATATATATATATATATATATGCATATATATATATATATATAATATATTATTATATATATATATATATATATATATATATATATATATATATATATATATATATATATGCTTTTATATATATATATATGCTTATATATATATATATATATATATATATATATATATATATATATATATATATATATATATATATATGCTTTTATATGCATATATATGCATATATATATTAATATATTAAAGCATATATATATTAATATATTAATAAATTAATATATATATATATATATATTTAATATCCATATCTATATCTATATCTATATCTAGCTGGGTAATGAAACGTCTGCAAGGAAACCACCAAGTTTAGATAGCACCAAGAGCCCCGCAATCGTCCTCCTCTCAGCAAACATCAATCCTTTCTAGCACTGATGATGTTACCTAGTTGGGTGATGAAACGTCTGCAAGAAAACCACCAAGTTTAGATAGCACCAAGAGCCCCACTAAAGTAGGACGTAAAGTGAGAAAAGTGAAATGATACGGGGTTGGATTGGATGACCTCTAAAGGTCCCTCCACCTAGCTATTGTAAGAGACATTTTCTGAGTTTGAAATGTCAAACCACAGAGTTAGCTAGCTTTCTCACCTCCGAGTCAAAGTGTAGAGCTAAAACCACATAAGTCAATATGAAACTAGTATTTCCTGCATGATTCCTGTGTCTCAGACGCAAGATATAATGCCCAGCAATAAGGGGCCTAGCCAATAGGAATGATCTAACATATTTCCATGTTTTGCTGCTTTTGAAGACTATAGAATGCTTGTCTTAATCAGAACATTGTTCAGGTGTTAGATAGTTATCTTTTCTGTCTGAACCTTTGGCCAAAATAAAGCTTCTCTTCATCTCGAAGTCTGAGTCCTTTGATTTTCTACAACAGCACAGTCCTCCTCCTCTCAGCAAACATCATTCCCTTTCAGCACTGATGATGTTACCTAGTTGGGTGATGAAATGCCTGCAAGAAAACCACAAAACTTATACAGCACCAAGGACCCCACAGTCCTCCTCCTCCTCTCTGCAAACTCCACTCCCTTCCAGCACTGATTTATTTATTATTTATTTATTAATCAAATTTCTATACCGCCCTACTCCCAAAGGACTCAGGGCGGTGAACAGCCAAGATAAAATACAGATAATACAAATATTAAAAAATCCCTTAAAATTATTAAATATTTCGGCCGAAACACAGATTAAAACACCCAATTTGTAAAATCACGAATTAAAAAATTTAAAAATTTAAAAGATGGGAGTTAGGCCAGGCCAGCTTGCTGAAATAGAAAAGTTTTGAGAGCACGGCGAAACGTATATATATATTAATATATTAATAAATTAATATTATATATATATATATATATTTAATATCCATATCTATATCTATATCTATATCTAGCTGGGTAATGAAACGTCTGCAAGGAAACCACCAAGTTTAGATAGCACCAAGAGCCCCGCAATCGTCCTCCTCTCAGCAAACATCAATCCTTTCTAGCACTGATGATGTTACCTAGTTGGGTGATGAAACGTCTGCAAGAAAACCACCAAGTTTAGATAGCACCAAGAGCCCCACTAAAGTAGGACGTAAAGTGAGAAAAGTGAAATGATACGGGGTTGGATTGGATGACCTCTAAAGGTCCCTCCACCTAGCTATTGTAAGAGACATTTTCTGAGTTTGAAATGTCAAACCACAGAGTTAGCTAGCTTTCTCACCTCCGAGTCAAAGTGTAGAGCTAAAACCACATAAGTCAATATGAAACTAGTATTTCCTGCATGATTCCTGTGTCTCAGACGCAAGATATAATGCCCAGCAATAAGGGGCCTAGCCAATAGGAATGATCTAACATATTTCCATGTTTTGCTGCTTTTGAAGACTATAAGAATGCTTGTCTTAATCAGAACGTTGTTCAGATGTTAGATGGTTATCTTTTCTGTCTGAACCTTTGGCCAAAATAAAGCTTCTCTTGATCTCGACGTCTGAGTCCTTCGATTTTCTACAACACCACAGTCCTCCTCCTCTCAGCAAACATCATTCCCTTTCAGCACTGATGATGTTACCTAGTTGGGTGATGAAATGCCTGCAAGAAAACCACAAAACTTATACAGCACCAAGAACCCCACCGTCCTCCTCCTCCTCTCTGCAAACTCCACTCCCTTCCAGTACTGATGATGTTACCTACCCTGAAAATAAGACATCCTGAAAGACCTAGCATGGTTTTATGTATGTGCCTAATATAAGCCCTACCCCCCCCAAATAAGCCCTACTTAAGACCCTGCACAGCCAGCCTCCTACCCCACTGTGAGCAAGCAGAAAAAGTGGCCCTCCTGTACATGAGGGGAAAAGTAAGATACCCCCTGAAAATAAGACCTAGTGCCTATTTCGGGACCCAAAAGAAAATAAGACCCAGTCTTATTTTTGGGGAAACACAGTAGTTGGGTCATGAAACGCCTGCAAGAAAATAACCAGCCTCAGAATCTATAGAGATTCAAAGAATCTCAAAGAAAAATAAGAAAACTCTGTTGCCTTTTGGAAAAGCATTTTTGGGACAACCAAACTGAGAGAGCACCAAGGATCTCACAGTCTTTCTCCTCCACGCCTTATTCCACTCCACAAACCCCACTCCCTTCTAGCACTGATAATGTTAGCTAGTTAGGTAATGAAATGTCTGTAAGAAAACCACCAAGGTGAGAGAGCACCAAGGACCCCACAGTTCAACCCCAAAACTTTTAGATGAGACTATTTTTGGGGGAGTGGGGAGCTTTAGGGACACCAAGTGAAATCCAATCTTGGGGCAACTTCTATAGTGCAAAAAGGAGGAAGAGCCAAGTTTTAATGCTGGCTCCGCTTCTTGCCTTAGAAATTCCCTCTGTCAGCACTTCAACCTGCATTTACACTAGTGCTGACATAAGAAGGAAAAGAGGGGGCAGCTGGCAAGAGGACGTTTGACTGTTCACCTTCTTATTTTCCCTGAAGATAATATCCCCTAGGAGATGGGATGGGAGGGGGGACATTCCTGGGAGCTGAAGTAGTAGATATGGGGAGAGTGATTTGGAAGATGGCCAATGAGACCCAGAGAATTGGGGAACGGAAAGGGAAGGTTTGGGGTCAGGAAGTCAATGTTGGCTGCGACATAATCGGGAACATATTGTCGTGCTTAATAAATGAAAGATTTCATCAAAGACTATTTATTTGGAAATGCAATTTATTTTATTTGAAACGACATCGAAACCTGACACCCTCTTCTAATTCCAAGGAAGAAATCCCAAGTTAGCTTCTTCTTGTACACAACTAAGGAAGGACAGTGTCGTACGCTCATTTCAGTGGTGGGCTGCTCCCGGTTCGCACCGGTTCACAAGAACCAGTAGTAAAAAATTTTAGTAGTTCGGAGAACCGGTAATAACATTGGCTGGCCAAGCCCCCAAACCGGTCCCCAGCCCGGTCACCGCTTGCTTACCCCGCCCACCTCATCAGAGGCTTTTTTTTTAACTTTTAAAAGCATTTTTTCTACAACCTCTTCGGCCGAAAAAAATGCTTCTAAAAGTTAAAAAAAAAGCCTCTGATGATCGCGCGGCTGAGCTGGGGGCTCTTCAGAGGCTTCTGAAAACATTTTTTCTGCAACCTCTTCAGCCAAGGAGCTTGTAGGGGAAAAAAATCCCTTTAAAAGCCTCTGGTGATCCCAGCAGATCTGCCTAATCGTCAGAAGCTTCTAAAAGCATGTTTTCCTGCAACCTCTCCAGCCGAGGAGGTTGTAGGAAAAAAAAATCCCTTTAAAAGCCTCTGGCGATCCCAGCAGATTTGCCTGATCGTCAGAGGCTTCTAAAAGCATTGTTTTCTGCAACCTCTCAGCCGAGGAGGTTGTAGGAAAAAAAAATCCCTTTAAAAGCCTCTGGTGATCCCAGATGACTTGCCTGATCGTCAGAGGCTTCTAAAAGCATGTTTTTCTGCAACCTCTTAAGGTTGTAGAAACAATGCTTTTAAAAATAAAAAAATAAAAAGTTGGCCACACCCACCCAGTCACATTACCCCCAAGCCACACCCATAAAATAAGCCACGCCCACAGAACTGGTAGTAAAAAAAATTAGAACCCACCCCTGGTTTATTTCCATGCAATTCTGTTGGCTGCAATATGGAAATAGCCTTATTTTGCCCCTCCACTTAATATTGCCCCCAATATGGTAAAGGCAAGCTATTCCCGTATTAGAAATATGTTTACTCTTCTCTTTACTAGTGGTGTGTATGTGTGTGGGGTTTTTTTTGCCAGGATAAGATTAGTGAAGTATTGCGACTTTTGAACAGCTACTAATAATCCAAAAAGTGAGCAGTTTTTGCATGCCTCTTTGAGAACGTCCGAATGTCCGAGGAAGCTGGCTGCTCTCCAGTTTAAAGCAATAATACAGAACACACCCAATTTGTGTAAGAAATCTGCTTTTTGTACCTTGTACCAGGCGTTTTATTTCTTAGATATCAGAACCGAACGAAATATCAGAGTTGGAAGAGATCCTGCAGGTCTTAAGTTAAGTTTACTTTATTGTCATTGCATCTCGTACAACGGAATTAAGGGGTGACATGATGACACTTGGCAAATTTTAAGATGAGTGGAGTTGAATTCCCAGAATTCCCCAGCTAGCGTTTGACCTTCATTATGGATGTCCTTGCCTTCTCTTTCTGGGTGGAGTTTTCAAACACCTCATTGGAATTAATCCAAATAAAGAGATTCTACTGTTTATTTTAGAAAACGTTTCAATCGATGCATACTGTGGAGGTTTACGTGGGGTTTACGCTCTATAAATGCTCCGGGATATCGAGAAAATCTATACAGGATTTTTTTTTTCATGTCTTTGATCATGCTCCAGTTAATACGAAAGGAAAAAGATCTGTGGATTAAAACAGTCCTAGTGCACACACGCATGGAGTTAAAACGAGGTCTTATTTCAAAGACAGCAAAACATCAAAACAGACGAAAACATAACTTAACTCCTTCAGTATGATATTTACAGAAATATTACTTCATGCATTTATAGGTCAAACTGAATGCCATAATTAGGGGAATGGAGAAAGAGAAAGTGTGATCCATCTCTATATCTCTATATCTCTATATCTCTATATCTCTATATCTCTATATATGATATATGATGATGGGTGACCTTCTGAGCATGCTCCAAGATGGCGGCGACCAAATAAGCTCCGTTTCGGAGATGTCTATCTATCCATCCATCTCTCTCTCTCTATCCATCTATCTCTCTGCCCTCCTGTCGATCCATCCATCTCTATCTCTCTATCCATGCATCCATTTATATCTTTATCTATTTATCTATTTCTTTCTTTCCATCTATCCAGCTATATCAATCTATCTCCCATCTATCTATCTATCTATCTATCTATCTATCTATCTATCTATCTATCTATCTATCTATCTATCTATCATCCGTCCATTGATCCATCTATCTATATTGATTTACCTCTCTGTCCTCCTGTCGATCCATCCATCTCTAACTCTCTATCCATACATCCATCTATATCTATCTGTCCGTCCGTCTATCTACTTATCTATTTTTTTCCATCCATCCATCCATATCTAATCTACCTTCCACCTATTTACCTACCTAACTATGTATCCATCCATCCATCCATCCATCCATCCATCCATCCATCTATCTATCTATCTATCCTCTCTCTCTCTCCTCTCTCTCCCTCTCTCCTATCTATTGTTACACAAACTTTGTCAAGAAAGAAAATTAAAGGTTATTTAATCCAGGGTCCATACTTGATGGACAGTATTTTGGTGGCTAGATCCAATAGCCTTTCCTTTGACTTTGCACCTTTCAACCTTTATTCTGTTTTCTCTGAAACTCTTACGTTGTTCTCAAATATACTTTTTCTTTCAGATATATATACTCCAAATTTAACAAACTGCCTCTCTCACACGTTGCAGCGATCAGCCGATTCAAGAAAATGGAACTATTCAAAGTTTTCATCCATCGCAAGATATCGGGCTCGTTTGTTAACGGACCGTTTCCTTTCCAGTCCACGTAAAACTCTAAAGAAATATCGTTTTATTCTGCTTTCTTTTTTGCTAGGCTACCAACGGTCTCCTCCTGAAAACTTTCCATCGGGGCTGTTTTCTGGAGTGAGGCTTGTCCCAGCAGACCATGTCAAGGAACTCTGCCCAAACATAGCTAGGTTTTGCAAGCAAGTTTAGTCCTGCTGCTAGCAGGTGTGAGCTCTGTTTGGGAAACTTCAAAAAGAACCTCATGTTCCATTTCTCAACGTTAAATATTTCACTGTCTGAATTAGGGAAACTAATCTAATACATGTTTTAAGATTAGATATATAATCTTGCTTTTTTATTTTCCTTATATAATACACACACACTCACACACACAAACACATATGTATGTCTTACATATATTGTACACAAACGCATACATATGCATATGTACAGTATTGGCCAGAATTGTGGAAACTTTTTGGGAAAAGTGTCTTTTTGAGGTTTGATGGCTAATAACACCACTTTTCTTTTCTTTTTTTGGAGTTTCAAAATAATCCTATTCCACTGCTGGAATGGCCTGGGAATAGCCCAGACCTTCACCCAATTGAAAAATCTATGGAGCCGACGAAAGAAACTGGTTTAGTCAGAAGCGACCCAGCAATAAAACCCAATTAATAGAAGCCATCATTCAATCTTGGTTTCACATGATAACAGCTGCAGAACTCAAAGACTTGGTTGACTCCATGGGAAGACGTTGTAAGGCCGTCAATCATACTAAAGGTTACCCAACTAAGTATTAACTGACACGGTGATAATTTTTGTATCAATTAAATACCATAGAAAAGTGATCATTTTTGTATATCTCGTTTTTTCTATGTGTTTCACTTTTCTTCTTTATACTGTAACTGCTATTCTAACAGCAAATCCTTCAAACAAGTTATTGCATGACATTTTTGATTAAATTATCTTTCCATTGATATATAAGTTTATGGTACTACTCCCCCAAAAAAGTGGTGTTATTAGCTAGTTTTAGAAAATACACTTTTCCCAAAAGGTTTCCACAATTTTGGCTACTACCGTACATGCAGATTATAATTTCTCAACACAATTCCTGAACTGAAGATAAAGGTAAAGGTAAAGGTTCCCCTTGCACATATGTGCTAGTCATTCCCGACTCTAGGGGGCGGTGCTCATCTCCGTTTCAAAGCCAAAGAGCCAGCGCTGTCTGAAGATGTCTCTGTGGTCATGTGGCCGGCATGACTCAACGCCAAAGGTGCACACGGAACGCTGTTCCCTTCCCAGCAAAGGTGGTCCCTATTTTTCTACTTGCATTTTTTACGTGCTTTCAAACTGCTAGGTTGGCAGAAGCTGGGACAAGTAACGGGAGCTCACCCCGTTACGCGGCACAAGGGATTCGAACCGCTGAGCTGCCGACCTTTCGATCGACAAGCTCAGCGTCTTAGCCGCTGAGCCGCCTTGTCCTCAAGATACTCTTAATACTCTCAAGATACTGAAGATACTCTTGCAGAAATACAACAGACGGAGTTGGAATGCAGGTTATAACCTTTCACAAATCCCTCCGTGATCTCTGCATTCCAGTGTGAGATATTCCTGTATATTTCTCTAACAGTACGAGATGGAAATTTTTAAAATGTGCGTGAGAGATTCTTCCGGTCTTGATTCTTATTACACCCAGAAATCTGTCCCGCTGTCAATATTTTGAAATAAATTACTTTTGCTTTTGCAAGACAAGAAAAAACAAACAAACCTGAGAATAATGTTGATCCTATTCGTCATAGGTCAGGAATTAGCCAATGACATCCAATTCTCGACTTGCGACAGTTCATTTAGCGACCCTTCAAAGTTAGAAGGGTTGAAAAAAGTGACTTAACGACCGTTTTTCAAACTTATGTCCGTTGCAGCATCCCCCCTGATCATGTGAACAAAATTTAGACGCTTGGTAACTGACTCCTGTTCTTTTTTTTTTTAAATAGTTTTTATTGAACATTTTCCAACTTTAAAAAACACAAGTAAAAAACAAAAAACAAATACAAACAAATACAAACAAATAAAAAACACAAGCAACACAAGAGTGTGATATAATTTGACAGCTTTCCGTATCAGCATGTATATTCTGCTTTTGTGATTCACTATTCACTATTCCCGTGATGGCGAATCTATGGAGCCCACTCTGTGGGCACGCGAGCCATTGCCCACCTTAGCTCCACCCCGCCACCCACCAGCTGATTTTCAGGTCTATGCAGCGCATGCACAGAGGGGCGGGGCCTGGGTACTTGCGGGACCGCCTACTACCACCAATAGCCTCCCACCGGCCAGTACGCTCCCATAGAGAGGGGCTCCTCCGGGTGCCGTCAGCCAAACAATGCCGACTGGCGGCCCCTAGGGGGAGAGCCTTCTCTGTGGGGGCACCTACTATCTGGAACGAGCTCCCCCCGGAGATACGGAGGATCCCAGATCTGCGCACCTTCCGCCGCGCTTTAAAGACCTTACTATTTCACCAGGCCGGCCTGGCCTAATTTCCCCCCTCTTTTATAAAAATTTTTTAATTTTTAAATATCTTTTAGTATTTTATACATTCAATTTTAAATTGGTTTTAAAAGTTTGGGGTTTTAAATTTGTCGGGGCCAAAATTATTTAATTTGATTTTATTCTACTTTTAAATTTTGTATGTATGTGTTTTATTGTTTGGCTGTGCACCGCCCTGAGTCCTTCGGGTATAGAAATCAAATCAAATAAATAAATAAATAAATGTGGGAGACCTGAGTGTATGCCCGAGGGGGTTATCCACGCATGCATGGGGGTGAGGGGGTTGTGCGCGCACGCATGGGGGGCTGGGGGGAGCATGGGGGCTACGCTGCGCCCCCCATGCAGAGATGGGTTTCAGCAGGTTCTAACCAGTTCTGGGGAACCGGAAGGGGATATTTTGAGATGTTCGGAGAACCAGTAGTAAAAATTCTGACTGGCCCCGCCCCCATCTATTCTCTGCCTCCCGAGTCCCAGCTGATTGGGAGGAAATGAGGATTTTGCAGTAACCTTCCCCTGCCATGCCCCCCAAGCCATGCCACGCCCCCCAAGCCACGCCCACAGAACCGGTAGGACCAAAAACGGACTGCGGGGTGAGGGGGCGGGGTACAGGGGGATTGCGCATGCATTATGGGTGCAGGCACGTGCGTACGCTGCTGTGCATACGTGCGCACACTTTTGGCACGCGACGACAAAAAGGTTAGCCATCACCGCACTATTCAATATTTGCCTTCTCGTAGATTTTAACACTCTTTTCACAACAACGAGTCAGTTTAACTGACTCATATTCATGACGGTTACAGTCAGTGGTGGGATGCAACCGGTTTTAGCAACCGGTTTGGCAAGTGCGCGCTTTGTGCACGCACACGCACTTTCTGCGTGCCTAACGCATTTGCGCACAGTGTTCAAAATACAGCAATTTGAAGCTCAGCTGCTTACCTTCCAAGGCAGCCCCGGTAAGTAGAACAGCGGAGGCGCCGAAATCAGCTGTGACGCACGAATCAGCTGAGCCAGAAAGAAGGAAATAGCGCAGGGGCAGGTGGACGGGGCCAGCTGATTGTCGCCATTACCGGTTCGCCTGAATTGGTCCGAACCGGCTGAATACCACCTCTGGTTACAGTGTCCCCGAGTCTTGTGATCCCCTTTTTGCGACCTTCTGACGAGCAAAGTCAACGGGGAAGCCAGTTTCACTTAACAACAGGTTACTAATTTAACAGCTCCATGATTCACTTAACAACTGTGGCAAGGAAGGTCGTAAAATGGGGCAAAACTCCCTTAATAAATGTTTCCAAAACTTTGGATTCAATGAGGTCGTAAGGCGAGGACTGGCTGTAATAGAAACAAACGTTTTGCTTCTCAATAAATCAACGGCATCGGTTTATCGCCTTAGTGTGCGTGAACCGCATTCCTTCAAGCTTTTGTTTTTTTAAAAAAAAACTCATTCACAAGTAGGAACCTGAGTTTTGACATCATGTGGAGTTCTTGGTTCTCCCAAACTATCATAGTTCACAGTTCAGATTCCAGGGAAAGATATTGTTTCTTCTAAAAATATCTTCGCCGTGAATTGCAGTCATTTATGTGGAGTAGATCCTTCTGTTCTTACTAAAGTTTGATGTAATCCTGCACTTTGGACGGTGAGATCGGTAACCCTTCCACGTTTCTTTGCAATGATCAGGTTGGGATAGAGTAGGGGAGGGAATTGCTGTCCTAGGTTATATTAAAAAAAAACCTGTTTAAAGCGCCCCTTATTGAAACCCTGTGATTGTGCATTAAATAAGGAGGCTGGATTTGCTTCTTGAAGAGACGGAGATGAGAGCTGATAGCATATGCTACTGGGCTTGCTATACTTCAGTGGAGACAGGATGGAAGTTGTACTTCAGAAGGAAAAAGGGGAGGGAGGGAGAGGAGATGGAAGGAAGGAAGGAAGGAAGGAAGGAAGGAAGGAAGGAAGGAAGGAAAGAAAAGAGGAAATCAAGGGAAGGGAAGGGAAGGAAGAGAGGGAGGGAGGAAGAGAGGAAAGAAGGAAAGAAAGGAGGAAGGGAAAGAAAGGAAGAGGGAGGGAGGGAGGAAAGAAGGAAAGAAGGAAAGAAAGGAGGAAGGGAAGGGAAGGGAAGGGAAGGAAGAGGGTGGGAGGGAGGGAAGAAGGAAAGAAGGGAGGAAAGGAAAGGAAGAGGGAGGGAGGAAAGAAGGAAAGAAGGAAAGAAAGGAGGAAGGGAAGGAAAGGAAGAGGGAGGGAGGGAAGAAGGAAAGAAGGAAAGGAAGAGGAAGGGAGGGAGGGAGGGAGGGAGAAAAGAAGGAAAGAAAGGCAGGGAAGGAAGGAAAGGAAAAGGGAAGGAGGGGGAGGGAGAAGGAAAGAAGGAAAGAAGGAGGAAGGGAAGGGAAGGAAGAGGGAGAGAGGGAGGGAGGAAGGAAAGAAAGAAAGAAGGAAAGAAGGAAAGAAGGGAAGGGAAGGGAAGGGAGGGAGGAACAAAGGAAAGGAGGAAAGAAAGGAGGTAGGGAAGGGAAGGAAAGGAAAGGAAGAGGGAGGGAGAGAGGGCGGGAGGAAGGAGAGTGGAGGAAAGGGAAAGATAAAAGGAGGAGAAAGGAAAGGCAAGCATTATGACACAGATTAAAATATTTTTTTTATTAAATAAAGGCATTTAATGTATTTATCACAGTCATGAATTTGATCTTTCCCCTAATACCGTAAATAAATGGATTCGCTCAGTGTTTCTCGAGGGGGGAAAATAATAACAGGCCCCCAAAGAGCACACCTGCATGTACACATACCCACAAACGCAGAGGCGTTTGTGTATTAATCCAGATAATAAAGATGCATCGCGATCTATATATTAATGTGTAAAAGCCAAAAGTTGAGGTTGGACTGTGTCTGTCTTGTACCCCTCTCCCCTTCCTTCCCTTAATTTCCTATTTTTTTTCTTCTCTTCTTTGTATTTTATATAATAAAATAAAACCTTGATAAAAGATGCATCGTGATCATGGCCATAAACGTAGAGATACCGCTGAAATGTTCCGCTTACCTTCCCCTTAATTCGCTTCTTCCACAACCTCAGATCAATACAGTGTAATATATAATGCACCGCTCTCAAATAAGCAGTCGCTAATCAAAGAAAGCAGAGTTGGAAAAAAACAGAATTGTAGCTGAGAAGGTCACCGATTGTGGCCGCTTCCCAAATTCCCTCTTTATATACTTTACACAAATGACCTTTGCGATCATATTAAAAGCAACGGCGTTGGCTTCTCTGATGATGCAAAACTATTCAACCCCACCAACAATGTTGCTACCCTTCAAAAAGACCTTGACTATGCGTCAAAAGGATCAAACAATATTGCATTCAGTTTTGGTCGCCGCTGTTAAGGATATTGTTGTTGTGTTACCAACCAGCAGAGTGTAGAGCACAGAGAAACGTTGCTGAGAGCAATGAATAAGAGATGTGCAAACTGGTTTATCGAAAGTTTACTTTATAGTGAAAAAAACAATCTCATCGTCTTTAAATCAATCCAAGTCTTTGCCAGTGACAAATCAGTCCAGTGATAAAAAACTCTTCTTACCACACAAACAGTAGTTGGTTAGAATAACAAGTTCACTCTGGTTCACAAACCACAATGGTAGCAGATCCATCCAACCGATGATAGCACAATGGTAGCAACTCCACACACAATGGTAGCTTATCATCAACTGAATACTTTACAGTACCTTTCTTAAATACGTTTACAACTAGTGATTATCTAATTACAGCATGACTCAGCATTACAATGAATCAGCAGTAAAACTTTAAAGTCACACAATACATATCCATGTTAAAGTCACAGAACGCATATATTGCCTGGACAACTTGTTAGGCTCAAACCATATCCTAACAGCCACGATGTAAAAAAAAAGATGTGGAGACTCTAGAAAGAGTGCAGAGAAGAGCAACCAAGATGATTAGGGGATGATTGGAGGCTAAAACAGATGAAGAACGGTTGCAGGAACTGGGTATGTCTAGTTTGATGAAAGGAAGGACTAGGGGAGACATGATAGCAGTGTCCCAGTATCTCAGGGGCTGCCCCAAAGAAGAGGGAGTCAAACTATTCTTCAAAGCACCTGAGGGTAGGACAAGAAGCAACGGGTGGAAACTAATCAAGGAGAGAAGCAAGCTAGAACTAAGGAGGAATTTCCTGACAGTTAGAACAATTAGCCAATGGAACTACATGCCTCCAGAAGTTGTGAATACTCCAACACTGGAAGTTTTCAAGAAGATGTTGGATAACCATTTGTCTGAAGTGATGTAGGGTTCCTGCCTGGGCAGGGGGTTGGACTAAAAGACCTCCAAGGCCCCTTCCAACTCCTATTCTATTCTATTCTATTCTATTCTATTCTATTCTATTCTATTCTATTCTATTCTATTCTATTCTATTCTATTCTATTCCATTCTACTCTACTCTACTCTACTCTACTCTACTCTACTCTACTCTACTCTACTCTACTCTACTCTACTCTCTATTCTATTCTATGTGGCAACTTCAAATCTCAACCAACAAATGCTCTGTCTTACATATTGGCAAAAAAATAATAATCAGAACATAAAATACAAGCTGGATGGACACGACCTTGTAGACGACCCTCACTCTGTCAAGGACCTTGGAGTACTCATCTCTAACGATTCAAGTGCCAGAGCCCATTGTAACAACATTGCCAAAAAGACATCCAGGGTTGTTAACCTAATTTTGTGTAGCTTCTTCTCTGGTAATATTGTACTGCTAACTAGAGCATACAAAACCTTTGCTAGACCGATTCTCTAATACAGCTCATCTGTCTGGAACCCGCACTGCATATCGGACATTAATACAATTGATATTTCACAAGAAGAGTCCTCCACTTCTCTGCTCGCAAGAGAATGCCTTATGCCACCAGACTTGAAATTTTGGGCTTAGACAACTTAGAACTACGCCGCCTTCGGTCTGACCTAAGCGTAGTACATAAAATTATCTGCTATAACGTCCTACCTGTCAGTGACTACTTCAGCTTCAACCGCAACAATACACGAGCACACAATAGATACAAACTCAAGGTAAACCGCACCAAACTTGATTGAATAATATCCTTTGCCATTCAAGAAATGGATTGGTGCTATTTGTCTCAGAGAGAAGTACATGCATTTTTTTAAAAAATTGATTTATATGCCGCCCTTCTCCGGAGACTCAGGGCGGCTTACAATGCGTTAAGCAATAGCCTTTATACTTTTGTATATTTATACAAAGTCAGCTTATTGCCCCCACAACTGGGTCCTCAATTTACCTACCTTAGAAAGGATGGAAGGCTGAGTCAACCTTGAGCCTGGCGAGATTCGAACCTGCAGTAATTGCAAGCAGCTGGTCTTAATAACAGGGTGCTTTAGACCACCGTACTACCAAGGCTCTTTATTTTTATGGATTTCGCCTCTCAAGGGGTTTTTTTTTGGCAAACGTCAGGTTCCGTTGCAACTATAAATGCACCAGGCAGCATTTCATGCTTAACAAATCATCTTTTTGGCAGATTTTAAACTCGTTTTCATCTACACCCAAGTGCCTGAAGGGAAAACATTGTTACCTTGCAACTCGGAGGTACGACTTTAATTCTCTGTTTTCGCTTGGCTGGTCGTGTTTCAAGAATCGCTTATAATTCGAAGGCCAGGTAAGACGGTTTAGGTGGTTGGGAATTCTTCAACAGCAGGAATTCTTCAATAAGGGCTGTCTGGGGATCTCTGCATGATGGCTGCGTATACCTGGGCAATCTTTTCATTGCTTCTGCTGCGTTCCACGTATCAGTAAGCATAGATCTTAATGTAAATCTTAGCTCACGGTGTGGAGTAATAAATCGTTTTTACAGTTGATAGATTTCGCTTGCTAAAGTTGTGGTGGACATCTACATTGTGCTGGGTCAAAAAAGAAAAGGGGAAAGGAAAAGAAAGAAAGAAGGAAGGAAGGAAGGAAGGAAGGAAGGAAGGAAGGAAAGAAAGGAAAAGAAAGGAAAGGAAATGGGAAGAAGGGAGGAAAAGTGGGAAGGAAGGAAGGAAAGACTGTGGAGGAAAGGAAAGAAAGAAAGGAAAGGAAGGAAGGAAGGAAGGAAAGGAAAAGAAAGGAAAGGAAAGGAAAAGAAAGGGTAAGGAAAGGAGAAAAAGTGGGAAGGAAGGAAGGGGTGTAAAGGAAAGGAAAAAAGGAAAAGGTGAGGGAGGGAGGGATGGAGAAAAAGTGGGAAGGAAGGAGGGAAGGAAGGAAAGAGTGTGGAGGAAAGGAAGGAAAGGAAAGGGTGAGGGAGGGAGGAAAAGTGGGAAGGAAGGAGGGAAGGAAGGAAAGAGTATGGAGGAAAGGAAAGAAAGAAAGGAAAGGAAAAAGGAAAGGAAAGGGTAAGGGAGGGAGGAAAAGTGGGAAGGAAGGAGGGAAGAAAGGAAAAAGTGTGGAGGAAAGGAAGGAAAGAAAGGAAAGGAAAAAAGGAAAGGAAAGGATAAGGGAGGGAGGAAAAGTGGGAAGGAAGGAAGGAGTGTAAAGGAAAGGAAAAAAGGAAAGGGAGGGAGGGAGGAAAAGTGGGAAGGAAGGAGGGAAGGAAGAAAAGAGTGTGGAGGAAAGGAAAGGAAAAAAAGAAAGGAAAGGGAGAAAAAATGGGAAGGAAGGAAGGAAGGAATGTAAAGAAAAAGAAGAAAGGAAGAGAAAGGAAATGGGGGGAGGGGAGGGAGGGAGGAAAAGTGGGAAGGAAAGAAGGAAGGAAGGAAATCTTGGAATCTTGATCCATTGAGAAGTCTTATTTGTTAGAGATACAACTTGCCTTAACCCTTGAGAACAGTAATACGCAGAGCTGTCATAAACCGTGTTTTGAAACCATGTTCTCTCTGCTCTTCTGCCAAAAACATTAAACCGATCATTTCAAGCTCAACTCTCAAACTTTCAAAAGTAATTGAAGATTTATGTCCCTCATTGGGTCTGAAACAACGACGCGTCGGTTCTGATGTAAGTTCCTGAAGTCCAAAGAATTTGGGACTTCAGTTATTGTAATCCAAGCACCACGCTAGCAGGAGATGTTAGGAGTTAGTGCAACGTACGTGGAAGGTATCAATTTACAGAAAGCTAGTCTATTGCAAAAGATTTATGTCATTTGATATTAAATTTTCTCTCTCTCGTCAATATCCATATCAAAACCAAAACAAAGCTGGAAATTTTCTTCTCTAAACGATTGACTTTGGAAGATGAGTATTAATAAAAAAATCACATAATTATTTTCTCATCGCCTCACGTTTGCACATACCTGGAGAGATTTTCACTTCCTTATGATTTCTAGTATATCTCTTTAATGCATCAGATGGGTTTTTTTTTAAAAAAAAAATAACTGTGGCACGCTCAATTTAATAATTTATAAATAAGCGAAACAGCAATAAAACTTAGAAATGACTAACAGTGATGTTTACACGAGACACAGATTTCCAGGACTGTAGTTCTGTTAGGACATTTCCTCAGATAATCCTTGTGAGAATGGAATCGTTTTCATGGAATATGAGCTTGAAATATCGGTGTTTCTTTCTTTTTCTCTTTCAACATACTGAGTCAAAAATAAACATCATTTTTGATCTTGGGGAACAAAAATCTGATCTTGGGGAGCGCTAACATGAAAGGAATTTTTCTTTTCTTCCCTGAAGCTCAAAAAAGCCAAGGCAAAACTAGAATAGAATAGAATAGAATGGAATGGAATGGAATGGAATGGAATAGGAATAGGAATAGGAATAGGAATAGGAATAGGAATAGGAAAAGAATAGAGTAGCGTAGAGTAGAGTAGAGTAGAATAAAAGATAGAAGAATAGAATAGAATAGAATAGAATAGAATAGAATAGAATAGAATAGAATAGAATAGAATAGAATAGAATAGAATAGGAATAGGAATAGGAATAGGAATAGGAATAGGAATAGGAATAGAGTAACGTAGAGTAGAGTAGAATAAAAGATAGAAGAATAGAATATAGAATAGAATAGAATAGAATAGAATAGAATAGAATAGATAGGAATAGAATATGGAAAGAGTAGAGTAGAATAAAAGATGGAATAATGGAATGGAATAGAATAGAATAGAATAGAATAGAATAGAATAGAATAGAATAGAATAGAATAGAATAGGAATAGAATATGGAAAGAGTAGAGTAGAATAAAAGATGGAATAATGGAATGGAATGGAATGGAATAGAATAGAATAGAATAGAATAGAATAGAGTAGAGTAGAGTAGAGTAGAGTAGAGTAGCGTAGAGTAGAGTAGAGTAGAATAAAAGATAGAAGAATAGAATAGAATAGAATAGAATAGAATAGAATAGAATAGAATAGAATAGAATAGAATAGGAATAGAATAGGAATAGAATATGGAAAGAGTAGAGTAGAATAAAAGATGGAATAATGGAATGGAATGGAATAGAATAGAATAGAATAGAATAGAATAGAGTAGAGTAGAGTAGAGTAGCGTAGAGTAGAGTAGAGTAGAATAAAAGATAGAAGAATAGAATAGAATAGAATAGAATAGAATAGAATAGAATAGAATAGAATAGAATAGAATATGGAAAGAGTAGAGTAGAATAAAAGATGGAATAATGGAATGGAATGGAATGGAATGGAATGGAATGGAATAGAATAGAATAGAATAGAATAGAATAGAATAGAATAGAATAGAGTAGCGTAGAGTAAGAATAGAATAGAATAGAATAGAATAGAATAGGAATAGGAATAGGAATAGGAAAAGGAAAAGAATAGAGTAGCGTAGAGTAGCGTAGAATAAAAGATAGAAGAATAGAATAGAATAGAATAGAATAGAATATGGAAAGAGTAGAGTAGAATAAAAGATGGAATAATGGAATGGAATAGAATAGAATAGAATAGAATAGAATAGAGTAGAGTAGAGAAGAATAAAAGATAGAAGAGTAGAGTAGAATAGAATAGAATAGAATAGAATAGAATAGAATAGAATAGGAAGGGACCTTGGAGGTCTTCTAGTCCAGCCCCCCTGCTCAAGCAGGAGAACCTATACTATTTCAGATAAGTGGCTATCTAGTTTCTTCTTAAAAACCTCCGGTGATGGAGCATCCACAATTTCTGGTGGCAAGCTGTTCCACTGGTTAATTGTCCTCACTGTTAGGAAGTTTCTCCTTAATTCCAGGTTGCTTCTCTCTTCGGTTAGTTTCCAACCCTTGTTTCTTGTCCTGCCCTCTGGTGCTTTGGAGAATAGATTTGACCCCCTCTTCTTTGCGTCCGCCCCTCAAATACTGGAATCCTGCTATCATCTCGCCCCTAATTCTTCTTTTCCCTAGACTAGCCAAACCCCAAATCCTGCAGCCGCTTTTCATATGTTCTAGTCTCCAGGCCTTTGATCATCTTAGTTGCTCTTCTCTGAACTTTTTCCAACATCTTTTTTGTAAGATGGTGACTAAAATCGGTTGCAGTATTCCAGGTGTGGTCTTACTAAGGGTTTTATAGAGCGATACCAATACGTCATGTGATCTTAATTCTATGCCTCTGTTTATACAACTCAGGATTGTAGTAGCTTTTTTTGGGCTGCCGCCTCACACCGCTTGGCTCATATTCAAGTGATCATCCCCCATGCCATGATGGGGTTTCCATTGGTAACTCTTCTGAATTTTGGTAAGTTCAACAACCTCAAATATGCCCAAACGTATTCCATATATTTTATTTTAGCTACTGTACTGGTGGGCGACCTGTTGATACTATGAATGCCTTACGTAGCAAACCTGCTACGAGCCTTCCAGGGGTGGGTTCTAACATTTTTTTACTACCGGTTCTGTGGGTGTGGCTTATTTTGTGGGCGTGGCTTGATGGTCATGTGACAATTATTTAGGATTTAGCAGAGGTACTGGTCTACCAGGCTTTTAACTGCTTGCAGAGCTGTACCAATTTATTTTTTGCAGGCACTGGTCTACCCATTTATTTTTGCAGGCACTGGTCTACTCATGTATTTTTGCAGGCACTGATCTACTCATGTATTTTTGCAGGCACTGGTCTACCCATTTATTTTTGCAGGCACTGATCTACTCATGTATTTTTGCAGGCACTGGTCTACTCATGTATTTTTGCAGACACTGATCTACTCATGTATTTTTGCAGGCACTGGTCTGCCCATTTATTTTTGCAGGCACTGATCTACTCATGTATTTTTGCAGGCACTGGTCTACCCGTTTATTTTTGCAGGCACTGATCTACTCATGTATTTTTGCAGACACTGGTCTACCCGTTTGTTTTTGCAGGCACTGATCTACCCATTTATTTTTGCAGGCACCGGTCTACTCATTTGTTTTCTTTTAACACTGATCAGCTGTAGGGTGGCCCTTTGAAGCCCCACGACAAGAGTTTAAACAGTTTTTTTCCCTCTAGCCATCAGCTGGGACTCAGGAGGCAGCAATAGATTGGGGGTGGGGCCAAATAAAAGGTAAAAATAACGCGGGGGGTGGGTGGGTGGGGCGCAGGGGGTGGGGTAGGGGCATGGGGGGGACAGAACCAGTTCGGTGATGTCATATCGTCACTGCTACCGGCTCGGGAGAACCGGGCCGAACTGGGAGGAACCCACCACTGGAGCGTTCCTGAGGTCTAGCCAGATGTACATCTTTCATTACACACCCTATACCAGAGGTGGGATTCAAAACTCTTAGCAAGGGGTTCTCTACCCAGTTGCTGGGTGGGCGTGGCCATGGTGGGTGTGGCCATGTCAACCTCCTGCCCCACGGCGGCGAGGGAGGGGCTTTTTGCCCTACCCAGGCTCCAGAGGTTTTCTTCGAGCCTCCGGGAGGGCGAGAACGGCCTCCCCAGGCTCCGGAGGCCCTCTGGAGGCCAGAAACGAGCCCGTTTCCGGCCTTCCCAATCTTCCGGTAGGCCCGTTTTTTGTCCTCCCCGAACCTCCGCACACACCCTGCACTTACCTGCATCCAAAACGGGCTGCGTAGGGACTCCTAGGAGGGGCGGGGCAGGGTGGGCAAGGCCAGCCAGGAGTGGGATTTGGGGGTTCTCCGAACTGCACAGAATCTTAGCTAGAGGTTCTCCCGAACCCGTGCGAACCCCCAGCAGCCCCACCCCTGCCCTATACTATGTAATTGCCCATCTCTAACTCGTTGTAGGAGTTGAGTTAATCTATGATGACCAAAATAATAATAATAATCAGGAGGATTCTGGCAGCACAACTTCGGACCCACAAATCTGATTAAAAGACATAACTTAGATCACAACTCCAAATGCCAATTCATATTTGTATGCTTAGGTCAGGAGTCAGCAACCTGCGGCTCTGGAGCCGCATGTGGCTCTTTCACCCCTCTGCTGCGGCTCCCTGTCCCTCAAAATATGTGTCACAGCCGCCAATGTGTGACTCCCGCCGGTACGCGATTTATTGAGCTTTTCAACCCCCGGTTAGGCCAACCATGGATAAATCCAAGAAAAGAAAAGTTTCAGAAGAAAACAGAACTACATATGCTAGTTTTGTGGCCGCTCAAGAAACAGTCAGGCACAGGAAGGGTTTTTGTGGCTCCCGGTGTTTTCTTTTCTGTGGGAAACTGGTCCAAATGGCTCTTTGAGTGTTTAAGGTTACAGACCCCTGACCTCGGTCTTTGGGAATAGGCCAGGGGTGGGTTCTAAATTTTTCTACTACCGGTTCTGTGGGCGTGGCTTATTTTGTGGGTGTGGCTTGGAGGTCATGTGACTAGGTGGGCGTGGCTAGCTGGTCAGAGTCATTTCTGGAAGGTCCTCGCACTTACGACCAGTCCTCGCACTTACGACCCGACTCATTTGTTTGCTTTTAACACTGATCAGCTGTAGGGCGGCCCTTTGAAGACCCGCGGCAAGAGTTTAAACAGTTTTTTTCCCCTCTAGTCATCAGCTGGGACTCAGGAGGCAGCAATAGATTGGGGGTGGGACCAAATAAAAGGTAAGAATAACGTGGGGGGGGTGGGGGGGGTGGGAGAACCGGTTCGGTGACATCATATTTTGCTTAACGCATTGTAAGCCGCCCTGAGTCTCCGGAGAAGGGCGGTATAAAAAATCAAATAAAAATAAAAATAAATAAAATATTGTCACCGCTACCGGCTCGGCCGAACCGGACCGAACCGGGAGGAACCCACCACTGGAATAGGCCTATGTTTGCCATAAAGCTTGGTTCTTATTATTTTGGAGTCATCGTGAAATACTTTTAGTCAACTTTTTAATTTCATCCAAACCACTTCTTCAAGAGTTTCATACTGAAATCCGGCAGCCCAGAATTCTGGTTTGCATACACAGCATATGAACCTCAACAAGAGTTGTCCCCAAAGGAGCTTTTCTAAAAAAAACCCAAAAAACTGGGCTTTTCTTGGTTTTTCTCCTTGGAAACGTTTCGCTTCTCATCCCAGAAAGAAGCTTCGGGAACTCAACAAGAGGCAGGAACCCAACCTGGCTCAGAGCTTAAGCGGGCTGAACGAGTGGGTGGCAAACGCACAGGTAGTAGTGCCAAGCTCTTGAATAGAGTGGGAAGTAAAACAACAAAACGAAACAAGCAAAGGCAAAAACAAGGCAACTCCTGTAAGCCTGCCAAGAAAAATGAGTGGGTGCTCTCACCTGGAGTTTTGGCTGGACTTGTGTTTTGGGTGCCAGGATTGAGGGTTTTGTTTTTTTTTGCTAGATTTTCTATTTGTTTATTGTTTTATTATTATTTTCTCCTCCTCCTCCTTCCTGTTGTTCTTTTTCATCTCCTCCTCCTCCTCCTCCTCTTCCTTCCTGTTGTTCTTTTTTGTCTTCTCCTTCTCCTTCTCCTCCTTCTTCTTCTTCCTGTTCTCCTCCTCCTCCTTCTTCCTGTTCTTCTTCTTCATCTCCTTCTCCTCTTCCTCCTCCTCCTTCCTTCCTTCCTTCCTGTTGTTCTTTTTTGTCTTCTTCTTCTCCTTCTCCTCCTCCTTCTTCTTCCTGTTCTCCTCCTCCTCCTCCTTCTTCCTGTTCTTCTTCTTCATCTCCTCCTCCTTCTCCTCTTCCTCCTCTTCCTCCCTTCCTTCCTGTTGTTCTTTTTTGTCTTCTCCTTCTCCTTCTCCTCCTCCTTCTTCTTCCTGTTCTCCTCCTCCTCCTCCTTCTTCCTGTTCTTCTTCATCATCTCCTTCTCCTCTTCCTCCTCCTCCTTCCTTCCTTCCTGTTGTTCTTTTTTGTCTTCTCCTCCTCCTTCTTCTTCCTGTTCTCCTCCTCCTCCTCCTCCTTCCTGTTCTTCTTATTCATCTCCTCCTCCTTCTCCTCTTCCTCCTCCTCCTCCTCCCTTCCTTCCTGTTGTTCTTTTTTGTCTTCTCCTTCTCCTTCTCCTCCTCCTTCTTCTTCCTGTTCTCCTCCTCCTCCTTCTTCCTGTTCTTCTTCATCTCCTCCTCCTTCTCCTCCTCCTTCTTCTTCCTGTTCTCCTCCTCCTCCTTCTTCCTGTTCTTCTTCTCCTCCTCCTCCTCCTTCCTTTGTTCTTCGTCACCTCCTTCTCCTCCTCCTCCTCCTCCTCTTCTTCTCCTCCTCCTCCTCCTCCCCCTCGTCCTCCTGCTCCTCCTCCACCACCTCCTCCAAGAAGAAGAAGAAGAAGAAGAAGAAGAAGAAGAAGAAGAAGAAGAAGAAGAAGAAGAAGAAGAAGAAGAAGAAGAGGAGGAGGAGGAGGAGGAGGAGGAGGAGGAGGAGGAGGAGGAGGAGGAGGAGGAAGAGGAGGAGGAGGAGGAAGAGGAGGAAGAGGAGAAGAAAATGGGCAACTATAAAACCTTTTAAAGAAATAAAATAAAATGGGATTCAAGGCAGCACAGAAAGATTAAAAACCAAGACATAATGACAAAGGGAAAAATATGCACAGGGGACAATTCTATCCAGTCAAAAGCAATCAAGATGAGCTGAACACTTCCCAAAAACAGGCCCGGGGGGAAACACCAAGTTTTTGGAGATTTCTAAAGACAGGCAGGAGCACCCACATCGGGAGCTTAGGTGGGTGGGGAATTCTGTACCTTAAGACAGGTGTGATGACGGAGAAGGCCCTTTTCCTTTCCTTTCCTTCCCTAGCTTGAAACGTCTTCAAGCAAAAACAAAGGAAGTCCACTTGCCTTTCGGAAAAGCACCTCAGGCAGGGGTGGGGCTGCTGGGGGTTCGCAAGGGTTTGGGAGAACCTCTAGCTAAGATTCTGTGCAGTTTGGAGAACCCCCAAATCGCACTCCTGGCTGGCCACGCCCACCCCACCCCGCCCCTCCCAGGTGTCCCCACGTGGCCTGTTTTGGATGCAGGTAAGTGCAGGGCGTGCGCAGAGGCTCTGGGAAGGCGAAAAACAGGCCTACTGAAAGTTCGGGCCTCCAGAGGGCCTCCGGAGCCTGGGGAGGCCATTTTTGCTCTCCCGGAGGCTTGAGGAAAGCCTCCAGAGCCCAGGTAGGACAAAAAAGCCCCCCACTGTGGTGCAGGAGGCTGACTAGTCTACGCCCACCATGGCCACGCCCACCCAGCAACCGGGCAGAGAACCCCTTGCTAAAATTTTTGAAGCCCACCCCTGACCTCAGGGGTGTCTCCATTGTCATCTCTCTCACCTTGTGTTCCCTGCCTTGGCTAGGTTGAAACTTAAAACGCAATGACCTTCTTGAGCCAGGGATGATATAATTAATAAAGAAAATATAGTATATAAAGTCGTAGAAAATGCAAGGTTGGACATCTTAAACTTTCGTCAAGTAGACAGCCTTCCCCTGTTCAGCGTTTTCTGGCGGTGGTGATGGACATAACGTTCAATATTCCCAGATGATTTGAGAGTTAGCGTCAAGATATCTGAAGTTATCTGTGCAACAAGTTGTGTGTCGAGTGTGTGATTTGCACTTTACCTATATGTTTTCTTCGCTCACAGCTTCACAATAACAAGGGGGGTGGGATGGATGGAATGTAGGGAAGGGAGAATGGTACTCAAGCATCCGTCGGCGCCCGTGGGACATTGCTGGCATCCAAGGACACACCGAGCAGACGCTCCGGTCCTGCAGACTATTTCCCATAACAAAACGAAGAAGTGTGATTGGTGGATGTTTTAGACTGTGGGTGGCCCGTAGGAAAAAGGAGGAATTAACTACGCTTGCTTTTGTGCGGGAAACCCCAGAGCTGGTTTTGCTTCTTCTGTGTCAGGATGGTTTATTCAATAAAGTTTTATACTCTTGGTAAAAATAACGTCCCAGGAGTATCTTTTTTCTGGATTTGCCAGCTGGACAGTTGACACCGTAATTTCCTCTTTATTTTGTATTCAGTACTACTCCCAGATCTTCTGAGCAGTCAGAATAGCTGTCAGCAGGGAGCTTGTCACCCATTGGTTGGAGATCTGCTTGTGGGACGCAGCCAACAGTTGACTGCTTCGTCTACATGTGGACTGTTGGGCCCTCAGAAGTATTGCATCGTGGGGCACCTTGCGGTGAGTTTATTGTACTGCCAAGAAGATAATTGGAACACCTATAAAACAGCACATTATAGGCACCCCAAATTTGTCATCCATTTTCTTCTGTCCGAAATTTGATCCCATAGTTTCAACTGCAGGCTAAGCAGCAGAAGAAAAATGTAGAACACAAAATAATAGGGTTATTATTTTCGGATCCCTAATAATAGGGACCTTGGAGGTCTTTTAGTCCAACTCTCTGCTCAAGCAGGAGACAATATAGTACCATTCCGAACAAATGGTTGTCCAATCTCTTCTTAAAAATCTCCAGTGATGGAGCACCCACAAATTATTCCACTGATTGTGCCAAAGGTGGTTTTTCAAGAGACAATTGGACTTTCTGGTTTTTCTTTGAAGATGTTTCGCTTCTCATCCAAGAAGCTTCTTCAGAAGTTCTCATCCGAGGAGCTTCTTCAGAAGTTCTCATCCGAGGAGCTTCTTCAGAAGTTCTCATCCAAGAAGCTTCTTCAGAAGTTCTCATCCAAGGAGTTTCTTCAAAAGTTCTCATCCAAGAAGCTTCTTAAGAGAGCTGAAGAAGCTTCTTGGATGAGAAGAGAAACGTCTTCAAAGTAAAATCGGAAAGTCTAGTTGCCTCTTGAAAAAGCACCTTTGGGACAACCATGACCTGGATGACTGAGAATCTCCATAGACATGTTCCATTGATTGATTGTTCTCACTGTCAGGAAATTTCTCCTTAGTTCCAGGTTGGTTCTGTTTTTAATGATCTTCCACCTGTTACTTTTTGTCCTGCCCTTCAGTGCTTTGGAGACTAGGTCAATCCCTTCTTCTCTATGACAGCATCTCAAGTACTTGAAGATTTGTATTACGTCACCCCTCGTCCATCTCTTCGTTAGACTAGCCATACCTTCCAATTCCCTCCATCACTCATCATAGGGTTTAGCTTCCAGATCCCTGATCATCTCTGTTGCTCTTCTCTGCACTCTTTCTAGGGTCTCAACATCTTTTCTGTATTGTGTTGATCACGATTGGATGCAGCATCACCAGTGCAGTATAAACCATGCTCAGCTACTGGATATGAAGAGGACTTAGAGCTGTGGACATTTTGAAAATTCAGAACAGAGTAGAGTAGAGTGGAGTGGAGTAGAGTAGAGTAGAGTAGAGTAGAGTAGAGTAGAGTAGAGTAGAGTAGAATAGAATAGAATAGAACAGAACAAGTAGAGTAGAGTAGAGTAGAGTAGAGTAGAGTAGAATAGAATAGAATAGAATAGAATAGAATAGAATAGAATAGAATATTACATCGTGGCGACCAAAACTGGATGCAATATTCCAAGTAAAGCAAGGAACCCACCTTACATTTCCATTTAAAGAAAGATTTACAACTCCACAATAGAAATCTGCCTTGAATGTTGTTTTTTTTAAAGAGAACAGAGAACTTCCTGCCTGAAGAAACCTTGATTTAAAAGAAGGCTTAGGATCTTGTACAAGCACAGCACGTCTCTGCTATTGAAAGAAACTTTGTTCAGGCTTCTTCACAAACCTGACCATTTTATATTTCCAGATCTACCAACCTAGGAAGCACTTTCATGGCAGATCTTAAGCGGTAGGCTGGTTGATCTGAGTGATAGCACAGTCTTTCTAAGGACTCGGCCCTAAGCAACATTTTAAATTCAGCTTACTTACATATCGATGCAAATCGGAGCAGCTGACCAGTCTAAAACTTGGGTGAATCAACTGTTTAATGCCTTCAAATTTTGAAAAATCAGAATTTTACACCAGTTTCTACGTCTAGAGATCAGTAAGATCCTTATCCCATCATAAGGCCTATTTCTAAGGATCAGTCAATCGTAAGAATGCCAACCTCTAAATCTGAACTTTATTTTATAAATCAGAAATTACTTAAGAAATATTTCACAAGCCTGAACTTCTTTACACCTTTGGTCCCTAAGCAATCCATACGTTTAATTGCCAAAACATTACATTCATCATTCATGGGTATGTTGAATTTGCCATAAAAGAATTTCTGTTCTTTTAAACTCCGCCTGACCTGAAGGCACAGCTGCTTCTGAGCTCTGCCTTGCATTCAGACATCTGTCATCACTTTCAACTTTTCACTCTTCCAGAAAGACAGAGAGAGAAAAAGAAGAAGAAGAAGAAGAAAAGAGAGAGATCAGAACACCGAGAGCTCCTATAATGGAGACAATTGAGTCCTAGTGGGTCTAATCACATTTGGCCAAATAAAGTATATAATTCTATTTTCTGTTGTGTTGTGTTGTGTTGTGTTGTGTTGTGTTGTGTTGTGTTGTGTTGTGTTCTGTTGTGTTGTGTTGTGTTGTGTTGTGTTCTGTTCTGTTCTGTTGTGTTCTGTTCTGTTGTGTTCTGTTGTGTTCTGCTCCACTCTGTTCTGTTCTGTTCCATTCCATTCCGTTCGATTCCGCTCCACTCCATTCCATTCCAGTCCATTCCATTCTACACTGGAGGTTTTTAACAAGAGATTGGACAACCATTTGTCTGAAATGGTATAGGGTTTCCTGCTTGAGCAGGGGGTTGGACTAGAAGACCTCTAAGATCCCTTCTAACTCCTCTTCTCTTCTCTTCTCTTCTCTTCTCTTCTCTTCTCTTCTCTTCTCCTTCTCTTCTCTTCTCTATTTATTGGTTTGATTTATATGCCGTCCTTCTCCGGAGACTCAGGGCGGCTTACAATGCGTTAAGCAATAGCCTTCATACTTTTGTATATACCTGCTTAGTAGGGCTTTCGCCCCCCCCCACCCTAAGCGGTGTTCTTTTTTATACAAAGTCAGCTTATTGCCCCCACAAACCGGGTCCTCATTTTACCTACCTCGAAAGGATGGAAGGCTGAATCAACCTTGAGCCTGGTGAGATTTGAACTTGCAGTAATTGCAGGCAGCTAGTGTTATTAAACAGTGCTTTAGTCTGCTGCGCCACCAAGGCTCTTCTCTTCTCTCTTCTCTTCTTCTTCTCTTCTCTCTTCTCTTCTCTTCTCTTCTCTTCTCTTCTCTTCTCTTCTCTTCCCTTCCCTTCCCTTCCCTTCCCTTCCCTTCCCTTCCCTTCCCTTCCCTTCCCTTCCATTCCATTCCATTTGTTCTCAAGTCAGAACTAGAAATATTGCTGTATCCTTTTCACATAAAGGGTTATTGTACTTGCTTGAGGCCATGTGGGCAGAAAGTGTTTCAGATCACAGCTGGATCTGTTCCTTGTTGCCTATCAACTTAGACCCATTGAATTAAGTACTCTTTAGTCCTAAGGAAACCTTCAGAGGATTTTAAGATAATCTGAGAATAAACCTTTGTGACATCGTGCAAACTCATGGATTTCTTAAGCTGTGAAGGAGGTGGGTTGTTTCCCCCCCCCCCACGAGTAAATTCAAAGCCTTTATTGTCATTGTACATCATGTATACAACGAAATTTGGTCTACTGGTGCAGTCCATACAAACCACATTTGGCTGAATTTGCACAATCTACCAAGCCAAAATAAAGAGACCCCAATAGCTAAATCCATGCCCTGTGATCAGCCTAACGAAAAAATGCTTTTAAAAGTAAAAAAAAAAAAAAGCCTCTGATGATCGCGCGGCTCAGCTGGGATCATCAGAGGCTTTTCAAAGCATTTTTTTCTACAACCTCTTGGCTGAAGAGGTGGTAAACAACAGTGAGAACCATCTACCCATGGAACAGAAGTTGCCTTTGGAAGTTGTGGGAGCTTCATCACTGGAGGCCTTCAAGAAGAGACTGGACTGCCCTCTGTCAGAAATGGGGTAGAATATTCTGCTTAAGCAGGGGTTTGGACTAGATGTCCTCCACGGTCCCAACTCTGTTAATCTGTAAGGCACATCACTCTTAGGAGCTTCAGTTAGCTATTCCCAACCATGTAGTCTTATATTATGGAGTTAGTTCTGCTTTCTCTCTCCTTGGTGAGATTTTCCTGGAAAGAGAACAGACAGAAACAGACACAGGAGGCTTACAATCGTGAGGTGAAATAATATTTCATCTCCATCAAATCCCAAGAACGAGGCAATTGTTCTCTTCTCACTTCTGAGATCAAAGAAGCAGGTAAGTGTGAAAAGCACAGGGCGTGTACAAATAACTTTTCTGTCAGCTCGTCTTGCTTCTTGATGTCTGGCACTTGCAGAAACCACTTGGGTGGTTGATGCAAGGAGGTGGGGGGAACTGAAATCCATCAAACCACGAAAAGAATCATCTTTGCCGAACCCCCAAATAGGATCAAAGAGAAGATCTGTGAAATGCTACCGGTTTGGTCCGGTTCGGCCGAATCAGTAATGATGGCAGTGGGTAGTTCGGAGAACCGGTAGCGATGGCAGTGCGAGGCTCCGCCCACTCACCTGGTTGTCATTACTTCCTGGTTTTAATCAGGAAGTAACCTGTTTTTTTACCCTCTGCGCATGCACAGAAGGGTTTGTGCATGCACAGAGATTCTGCGGCGCATGAACTTCCGAATTGGTAGGGAACGTAAGTAGATTTCACCCCTGTGTCTACCCCTTTTCTAGGATAAGAAGAAATGTTTCACCTGCGATTCCAGGCATCCCTATCACCCACTTTTCCAAACCAACAGTCACTTTATCGAAAACGTGGTTACCCATTCGGAACGCGATTGGAAGAAGTGGTGGCAATCTGAAAATGGTGAGTGGCTTCAGCCGGTTTTATTTCTTTAGCCAATTGGCTTTGGCTGTTATCTGCTCGACTTCCATCTGACAATTTCACGAGCGAAGTGGCAAATCCCTGTCTGGACAGAAAGGTTAATACTTGGTTGGTAGCAAAGTCAGGTTCTAAAATTATCCAACGAAATCCATTGATGGCTCGGTGCCTAACATCAAGCAGAGTGACAGCTGTTTCCTACAAGGCACATGTCACATTTGGAACGATAGCAGATTTCAATCATTTGCAGCATCATTGAATATCTTCTATTTAACAGAATAATAGTTCCACTGGTTAATTGTTCTGTCAGGAAATTTCTCCTTAGTTCTAGGTTGCTTCTCTTCTTGATTAGTTTCCACCCATTGCTTCTTGTCCTGCCCTCAGGTGCTTTGGAGAATAGCTTGACTCCCTCTTCTTTGTGGCAGCCCCTGAGATATTGGAACACTGCTATCATGTCTCCCCTGGTCCTGCTTTTCATTAAAGTAGACATACCCAGTTCCTGCAACCGTTCTTCATATGTTTTAGCCTCCAGTCCCCTAATCCTCTTTATTGCTCTTCTCTGCACTCTTTCTAGAGTCTCCACATCTTTTTTATAATTTTATAATGGTGACCAAAACTAGATGCAGTATTCCAGGTGTAGAATACCTGGATGCTAAAGATGTAAATATTTTAAGGTTTAAAGATGCTAAAATGACACTAACCCATTCAATTCTGTTGGAGAAATGCAACAAGCAAAAATAATAATAATAAAATAGGATCAAGAAATTTTACATTTGAATGGTTGTCATTTTTAATTCGATTCTCTGTCTGTGACCCTAATACACCAATTCATTATTATCCAAAATTAATGGAATCAGATAGAATAAAAATGTGTGTTTTGTAAAGCTTGAGCATTGGGGGGGGGAATGTTCCTTGCAAAATAATTGTGATTGTTCTGCTATTAATCAAGACAATTATAAAAATTGTTTGAGAGTTGGAAGCATAAGCCATCAAATTGAGTTAGTTTAACCATGCCCCCAGAAAATTTACCTCAGAGGTACCACAAAATGTCAATCCCCTGGCCATTTTCTTTTGAAAATAAAATATATCCTTGAAGTGGTTTCTAGAAGGTAGACTCTAAATCAGTGATGGGATTCAGCCGGTTCGTGATGGTTCAGGCGAACTGATTGTTAAATTGCTGGCTGGCCCTGCCCCGCCCCTTCCAGGAGTTCCCATGTGCCCCGTTTTGGCTCCCTGATAAGTGCAGGGAGGTCTATTAGGCCCAAAATGGGGTGCGAGGGGGTTGCGGCGTGCCCCCCCCTGTGGCCCGTTTTTGCTCCCAGGGGGTGCAGGAAGCTAAGTGCTGCCTGTCACACCCTCTGGCCACACCCATCATGCCACGCCCACCCAGCCGGTCATTAGGGCAGAGAACCGGTTGTTAAATTATTTGAATCCCACCACTGCCCTAAATGCTATTAATTCATCAGAAAGGGGAAACCATAAATATTTCCTGTTTTTGTTCTTTTTCCTATTATCTGTATCTGGCTTATTAATTCGCAGGTGTCGACCATGTCAGTATTCAGCTGGACTTGGAAAACATGTTTCAGTTCAGTCACCTTATTCTGATTTTCAAGGTACCAAAAATACAGTATTTAAATTATTTAATCGCTTGGTAGAATTGTTTAGAGCAGGTAACATTCAGGTAACGTCTGCTTTTATCTTGTTTAGAATCAACATTGTGCATCTCAGAATTTCTTAGCTGCTGTTGACTAGGACCTGCGATCACCTGGAAGGCAATTTACCTTTTGCAAAAAAAAAAAAAAAAAAGATATACACTTCTCGTATTTCATTAGTGGGAAAAAAAGGTTTTTATTTTATACCCCTTTCAGCATTTTTTTTCATATTTAGGACTTCCTAAATTTAGCTTGTTTAGGATTTCAAAATGGGCGCTTTAGCCTGACTTCACGATGCCAAGTTCTGCAACCGATCCGAATAAACGGTTCATGCTTCAGCTAACATTTCTAGCAACAATTCAATGAGGCGTATCGTCTCCTCAGCTTTTAAATCTGATTTAATCTGGCTAAGACTTGCCTGTGGCAAAGGTAAAACAGGGGAGATTTGCAGTATATGTTTTGGCAGG
This sequence comes from Pantherophis guttatus, assembly GCF_029531705.1. Next base: position 2,805,372 of record NW_026844039.1, on the reverse strand, counting down.
AATGCACGGATTGATTGCATTCTACTAATGGCTTCGGTCCGTGATGGCGAATCCATGGCATGCGTGCCACAGGTGGCACGTGGAGCCATATCTGTGGCACACGAGCATTGCCCTAGCTCAGCTCCAGCGTGCGTTTGTGTGTCAGCCAGCTGATTTTCGGGCCTTCCAATCCCACTGGAAGTCGGGAAATGGGCTGTTTCCGACCTCCGAAGGGCCTCCGGGGGGATGGGGAAGGCTGTTTTTGCCCTCCCCAGGCTCCAAGAAAGCCTCTGGAGCCTCGGGAGGGTGAAAAACGGACCTACCAGGCCCACCATGCCATCGTGTGCCAAAAGTGGGGGGAGTGGGGGAGGTGTCGCACACGCATTGAATTATGGGTGTGGACACGCGCATGCGCAACCCCCCCTGTGCTTCCCCCGCTTTTGGCACATAATGGCAAAAAGGTTAGCCATCACTGGCTTAGGTCATGGGTCCCCAATCCCTGGTCCGTGGACCAGCACTGGGCCATGGCCAGAGGTGGTATTCACTTACCTTCACTATGGGTTCGTAAATAGTTCGTAAACTGGTTTGCTTTGTTCACACGCGGCACCTCTGTGCGTGCGCAGAGGGTCAAAAACGGGACGTGATGACATCCGGTGGGCAGAGCCTCCCACAGCCGCCGCTACAGGTTTGCCCGAACCAGATAGAACCAGCTGAATGCCACCACTGGCCACAGCATGCCAGAAACCAGGCCCAGCGAAAAAGCGAAGCCGCATCCGTGGGATGCAGGCAGCACACGAAACCTCGCTCCCTCTAGCTCATGGAAATACCTCTTTCCATAGAACCGGTCCCTGGTGCCCCAAAGGTTGGGGGCCACTGGCTTAGGTTGTTTACCAATACTTGCAGCTAATCGATCTGATCAGCCCAGGATCAAGTGGCTCTATTTTTTTGCTACCAGCTGGAAATGTTTCTATGTCAGACCCCAAATAAATACACACACACACACGCACACACACAGAGATAATCCTCGATTTACAACAGTTCGTTTAGTGACCATTCGAAGTTACAATGGTACTGAATAAAGGGACTTATTATGACCATGTTTCTTCAGAGAGCTGAAGAAGCTTCTTGGATGAGAAGCGAAACGTCTTCAAAGAAAAATCCCAGAAAGTCCAGGTGCCTCTTGAAAAAAAAGCATCTTTGTTGGGAATGATGGTTTACAATTTTGTGATTAAGTGTCATAAAAGTTTCTAGGTAACAGGCTTAGTTGCACAACGATCTATTATCATCTGTGGTTAAAACTTGAAATCCAGTGGTGTCCCTTTCTTCAAATATAGGTCAGATTCTTCTTAGGTCATTGCAAACTTTTGAAAAGAGTTTTTATAGGGGCATGGTGAAAGCTTGAATTAGGATTAGTTTATTTATTTATTTTAAATTTATATACCGCCCTTCTCCCTGAGGACTCAGTTAATGTAGGAAGTTAGTACCCACCCCTCTCCTAGGAAAATGAAGTATTTTAGGAAATATTAAAAGGGCAGAATATTTCCCTTAAAAGCAGGGGTGAAATCCAGCAGGTTCTGACAGGTTCTGGAGAACCGGTAGCGGAAATTTTGAGCAGTTCGGACAACCAGCAGTAGAAATTTTGAGTAGTTCGGAGAACCAGCAAATACCACCTCTGGCTGGCCCCAGAGTGGGTGGGAATGGAGATTTTGCAGTATCCTTCCCCTGCCATGCCCGCCAAGCCACGTCCACCAAGCCACACCACGCCCACCAAGCCACGCCCACAGAACCGGTAGTAAAAAAAAATTGGATTTCATCACCGCCTAAAAGGGAGGCAGAATCTCAGCCCTCTCCCACTTTGTCAATGGGCTATTAAGGCCTGGGCCAGTCTCTTCTACATAGATCTACCTCCTTCAGGCAGAGCCATAATAGGACTTGCCCAAAGCCCTTTCATTACATCATCACCCAGCGAGAGTCAACCAAGCCTAGGACACAGACAACTTACAAAGTTACCCCTGCACGGCCCCATGGGAGTCCAACAACCAATCAGAATACAAGCTCAAATTCAAAAGCCCAGAGATGGCACAAAACCCAGGCACTCTCAGCATCTCTCCCCTCCCCTTTTTTTTCTTCTTCACCCAAGATCTTCAAGGCATGTGATTCTGTCCGCCATTAAAACCATCTTTCCAAGCTTGTTTCCAGTGTCTTTCTTCCCCACTTGGAACTGAACCCAGAGGACATTTCTTCCAACATTAACAATCATAAATAGACAGTAGCTTAAACAATTCAGGGTCTCCGATGCTTACATGTTCAGAATATAAAGTCATACCAATCTGAAGGTGTATGTGTGTATCTCTTGTAGACTTTTCGTCCTGCCGCCATGTTGGTGGAACGTTCCGCAGATTATGGTCAAACCTGGAAGGTCTACAGATATTTTGCACAAAACTGTGCTGCTGCTTTTCCTGATGTTCCTTCAAGGCCGCCCAAATCGGTTGGCGACCTTGTTTGTGACTCCAAGTATTCAGATATCGAACCGTCAACCGAAGGGGAAGTATGTATATAATTTCATTTTTGTGATTTTTTTCATTCTCCGTGCAATTACAGGGTTTCCTGCCTAGGCAGGGGGTTGGACTAGAAGACCTCCAAGGTCCCCTCCAACTCTGTTATTCTATTCTATTCTATTCTATTCTATTCTATTCTATTCTATTCTAATTCTATTCTATTCTATATTCCATTCCATTTCATATTTTCTATTCTATTCTATTCTGTTCTATTCTATTCTATTCTATTCTATTCTATTCTATTCTATTCTATTCTATTCTATTCTATATTCCATTCCATTTCATATTTTCTATTCTATTCTATTCTATTCTATTCTATTCTATTCTATTCTATTCTATTCTATTCTATTCTATTCTATTCTATTCTATATTCCATTCATTTCATATTTTCTATTCTATTCTATTCTATTCTATTCTATTCTATTTCATTCCATTCCATTCCATTCCATTCCATTCCATTCCATTCCATATTTTCTATTCTGTTCTATTCTAGTCTATTCTAGTCTAGTCTAGTCCCTTCATTTCCATTTCTATTTCTATTCTTATACTTATTTTTTGATGTACGAATCTGTTCAAATTTCCTTAAAGTCAGAAAACTGCCGGACAGTTTTTATGGTTCGTTCTGTAGTTAAGTATAGTTAGTCCTCAACTTACAACAGTTTGTATACCCCAACTGAAGAGGAAATGCTACTAACTCAACTGCGCAGAAATGGATAAACTCACCTTGGAACTCAAGGATAAAAGCGAAATATTGTACTATAAAATCTGGGCAAAATTCTACGAATGGTTAGATAAAAGGAGGATAGCTGAGACAAATGTGTAGTGTTACACTGGAATTATTTATTTATTTATTTATTTATTTATTTATTTATTTATTTATTTATTTATTTATTTATTTATTTATTGGTTCGATTTATATGCCGCCCTTCTCCGGAGACTCAGGGCGGCTTACAATGCGTTAAGCAATAGCCTTCATACCTGCTTACTAGGGCTTTCGCCCCCCCCCCCAAGCGGTGTTCTTTTTTATACAAAGTCAGCTTATTGCCCCCACAATCCGGGTCCTCATTTTACCTACCTCAAAAGGATGGAAGGCTGAGTCAACCTTGAGCCTGGTGAGATTTGAACCTGCAGTAATTGCAGGCAGCTGGTGCAACATAATAGCACTTTAGTCTGCTGCACCACCAAGGCTCTTTTTTATATACGTTATTATAGATAAATATGTATGCGAATTGTATAGCTAGGTATATGTAGGTATAGATATGTATAATTGTACAGGAATAAGGTATAAATTACTATTATTATAATACTATGTTTAAACAAAGTATAAGGTGTAAGGAATATATTATTATATTATCATTAGTATATTATGTATTAGTTTAAAGTGTTGGAAGATGCTTGGGACCAGTGATGTCATATCTATGTCCAACATTTTTAATTTTGAAATACTAATAAAAAACTTTTTTTAAAAAAAAAAACTTACAACAGTTTGCTTAGTGACCGCTCAAAGTTACGATGGCACTGGAAAAAGGGACTTATGACCATTTTTCACAATTACGACCATTGCACCATCCCCATTGTCACATGTTCGAAATTCAAGCACTTTGCAACTGACTCATACTTATGACCGTTGCTGTGTCCCAAAGTCAGGTCATCCCCTTTTGCGACCTTCTGACAAACGAAGTCAATGGGGAAGCCAGATTCGCTTAACAGCCGGGTTACTAAGTTATCAGCTGCAGTGATTCATTTAACAACCATAATAGAACAATAGAATAACAGAGTTGGAGGGAACCTTGGAAGTCTTCTACTCCAATCCCCCGGCAAGAAAGCTTGTAAAATGGCACAAAACTCACTTAACAAATGTCTCACTGAACGACATAAATTTTGGGCTCAATTGTGGTTGTGAGTCGAGGATACCTGTACTGGCAAGGAGTGAATTTCAGATCAATCTTTTCACGCGCTTATAAATATCATTTTGGATTTTGACAGGTTATTCTCAAAGTTCTGGACCCCAGTTTTGAGATAGAAAATTCTTACGATCCGCACATCCAAGGTAGGAACAGTTGGGATTTGAACACTCCTTTACCAATTCTGAGGAACTGGTAGTGGCTCAGTGGCTAAGACGCTGAGCTTGTCGATCGAAAGGTCGGCAGTTCAGCGGTTCGAATCCCGAGTGCCGCGTAACGGGGTGAGCTCCCGGGACTTGTCCCAGCTTCTGCCAACCTAGCAGTTCGAAAGCACGTAAAAAATGCAAGTAGAAAAATAGGGACCACCTTTGGTGGGAAGGGAACAGCGTTCCATGCACCTTTGGTGTTGAGTCATGCCGGCCACATGACCACGGAGACATCTTCGGACAGCGCTGGCTCTTTGGCTTTGAAACGGAGATGAGCACTGCCCCCTAGAGTCGGGAACGACTAGCACATACATGCGAGGGGAACCTTTACCTTCACCTTTACCAATTCTTCTTTGCTTTGATTCGTTTGATAGCTCAGTGGTAGAACACAACTGTTAATAAAGTGAGGGGACCTTGGTGCTCTCTGAAATTGCTTGTTTTCTTGGAGACGTTTCATGACCCAACTCAGTAACACCATCAGTGCTACCTTAGTAAGGAGTGTTGTTTGCTGTCAGTTTATAATCCGGTGATTTGCCTGTCTGCGTGGATGGGGGCGGTCTTAGGGTTTCTTGGTTGGGCTGTTTACTGTTGGTTCTTTGGCAGTTTCTTGATTGGGGTATTGCTTACTTGATCGTTGGTCTGAAGCACTGCTGGGTTTCACATTTTTTTACTACCGGTTCTGTGAGCGTGGCTTGGTGGGCGTGGCATGGCTTGGTGGGCGTGGCATGGCTTGGTGGGCGTGGCTTGGTGGGCTGGGGAAGGATACTGTAAAATCTCCATTCCCTCCCCGCTCCAGGGGAAGGTTACTGCAAAATCCCCATTTCCCCCCCATAAGCTGGGACTCGGGAGGCAGAGAATAGATGGGGGCGGGGCCAGTCAGAATTTTTACGACGGGTTCTCTGAACTACTCAAAATTTCCGCTACCAGTTCTCCAGAACTGGTCAGAACCGGCTGAAACCCACCTCTGGTCTGAAGTTAACCTTGGAGTCAAATGTCAAGGAATTCCTAGATTCTTTTTGTCTACACACATAGACAGTAACAACATCTATAGACTATGCAAAAAAGACAATCAACCAGCCAGAGGTAGGCGGCACACGAATTAACAACCGGTTCGCCCAGCACTGAAAATGTGAGCGCGCACGGACGGCTTAAAAAACGTGGCTAAATAGGACAGCATAGCGCCAGAGCGGGTGCCCGCAGGTTGTAACTACCGATTCGCTCGAACCGGTCCGAACCAGCAGCAGCCCACCACTGCAACCAGCCCAAAAGAGAAAAAAGACTCCAGCACCTCTCCACCAGCAATCAGATCAGCACAGATTAATTCCAAGGTTACAAGGTGACTCTGGGTGATATGCAGGTTATAAAACAAATTAAAAATAGTTAAAAAGATTTTTAAAAAAAAATATAAACAGCACAAAGTTAAAATGTGATTAAGAATGGTACAAAACCTGAACTGAGAGAGTTAAGAGCCCAATTGGACAGGAATGAGGTCCTTTCACCCTATCAGCTACTGTTATGGACGTTGTTGTAATAATATATCGATATAATATTACGTCCGCCATTATGGATATTATTTTGAGCTGAGCTGATTTCAAATTTCCCCAAATTTTCATTGCAGAGCTGGTTGCTTTTACAAATCTGAGAATCAATTTTACAAAGCTTCACACGTTGGGGGATACTTTACTTGGAGAAAAGAAACGGAATCTTCTGGGAAAATACTACTACGCCCTTTATGAAATGGTTGTTCATGGGAGGTGCATGTGCAACGGCCACGCCAGCCACTGTGGACCTGGGGAAAATCTGCGAGGGGATGTCTTCCACGAGCCTGGGATGGTGAGTCGAAAAAGTTCTCTTTTCAGAAGACTCCTGTCAACTCGCAAAGCATCCCTGGCCTGCTCTCGAGTTGCCATAGGCAGGAGGGACGGGAAAACCAACTTTGCAGCTGCAGCGAGGCAGTACGTCAATCAAAACAAAAGCACATTCCAGCCATATCTCTGTCAAGGCCATCTCCGCAGTTATTCACAGTGGCCGGAGGGGAGTGATCTCTACAATCTGCAAAATTGTAGTGTATGTATATATATATACATATATATATATATATAGAGAGAGAGAGAGACAGAGAGACAGAGACAGAGACAGAGAGAGACAGAGACAGAGACAGAGACAGAGACAGAGACAGACAGACAGACACAGAGAGAGAGAGAGAGAGACAGAGACAGAGACAGAAAGAGAGAGAGAGAATAGATAAAGAGACAGAGGCAGAAATAGGGAGTTGATAGAGAGATAGAGACGAAGGGAGGGAGGGAGAAAGGGGGGGAGAGGGAGAGAGAGCACAATAGCAATAGCACTTAGACTTATATACCTCTTCATAGCGTTTTACAGCCCTTTCTAAGTGTTTACAGAGTCAGCATATTGCCCCCAATAATCTGGGCCTTCATTTTACCGACTTTGGAAGGATGGAAGGCGGAGTTAAACTTGAGCCAGTCAGGATCGAACTGCTGAACTGCAGGCAGTTGGCAGTCAGCAGAATTAGCCTGCAATAGTGCATTCTAACCGCTGCACCACCACAGCAGAGTTTCATAAAGATGGGTAATGACGTATGCATATAAATGTAGCCATTTTATTGTGGATATGCTGTTCATCCTTGTGGCCCATGCCCAAACTTCATGTCTAGCAGGCCACGTCAGAGGAACGCAAAGCACCGGAAGTGCCAACATGCACTTCCATAATATTCATTGATGTGTTTCAGGTCCACGGAAACTGCCTTTGTGAACACAACACAGACGGTTTGTTCTGTGAACGATGCAAAGATTTCTACAATGACGTCCCTTGGAGGCCGGCTGAAGGATCCCAGGAAAATGCTTGCCGAAGTATTCCAGTGATTGGCTTAATTTTTACCAGATTTGTGGATAATAACCACCCATCACCCTGCCAAATCTCCATTGTAGTGGCAGTGTCAAGTGCCGGGAAAATCAGGAGATCCAGGCAGTTCAAATGAGCATAAAGATTTATTGCAAGCTTAAGCTCTCTACAAGAATCTGGCCAACTAACAGTCAAGAGAAATGAGTGGGAGATAAGAATAGAAAGGAATTCAAAATGGGCTGGACTTAGATTTCTTGTGGGTGCACATGACTGATGACATGTTTGACCCTTCAGCCTGGTCATCTCCTACAGGCAGACTGAAATTTCATGCTACAGGTAGTCCTCAGTTAACAATAGTTCATTGAGTGACTGTTTGATTGGATGATGGTGCTAAACAAGGACCCTAACTTCTCCAAGTTGCAACCATCACAGTAGGTCCTGGTCATGTGATTCGGGTGCTTAGCAACCGGCTTGCAATTATGATGTTGCAGATCCCACGGTCATGTGATCAACAACAAGCAAAATCCATAGAGAAGGCGGAAGGAAGTTGTAAATGGTGATCGAATGACATCATGCCTAACAACCGCAATTGGAACTGCAGTAGTAACTCGGCGCAGTCACACTTCATTAATGGTTTGTGACGCCATTTCACAGCGATGGAGTTTCTGGTCCCAATTACAATCGTTAACTGAGGGCTAGCTGTATTTTACTTTAATTATTTATATCGATGCCTAACTCACAATTGTGACTTTGGGTCAGCGGTCGGCAACCTTAAACACTCAAAGAGCCACAAAGGTCCTAATCGGAAGCCCCCTGTTCAATTCTGGAGTTGACCAGAAGTCCGGTTCCCCCACCATAGAGTCTCCACCTAGCACAGAGTCCTTTTTCCTCGACCTGTCCTAATAGAAAGCTCTATCAATTGTGGAGCCAATCGGTGACAGGGAGCCACAGCAGAGGGATGAAAGAGCCACAACGGCTCCAGAGCCACAGGTTGCTGACTCCTGCTCTGGGTGGTGTAAACGTACTAAAGCAACAGCTGCAAATAGAATAGAATAGAATAGAATAGAATAGAATAGAATAGAATAGAATAGCCTCCCACCGGCCGGTACGCTCTCATAGAGAGGGGCTCCTCCGGGTGCCGTCAGCCAAACAGTGTCGATTGGCGGCCCCCAGGGGGAGGGCCTTCTCTGTGGGGGCACCCACTTTCTGGAACGAGCTCCTCCCGGAGATACGGAGGATCCCGGATCTGCGCACTTTCCACCGTGCTCTTAAAACCCTCCTTTTCCAGCAAGCCGGCCTGGCCTAATTTTCTCCCCTGTTTTATAATTCTTTTAAATCAAAATTTTAATCTGTTTTAAATTATTGGGATTTTTAATTGTTTTGGGCTAAATTATTTAATTTGGTTTTAATTATGTTTCTAACTTTTGTATTTATGTATTTTATTTTGTGCCTGTTCACCGCCCTGAGTCCTTCGGGAGTAGGGCGGTATATAAATTTAATAAAACAAACAAACAAACAAATAAAACAAACAGCACAGCAGAGCAGAGCAGAGCAGAGCAGAGCACAGCACAGCACAGCACAGCACAGCACAGCACAGCACAGCACAGCACAGAACAGAACAGAACAGAACAGAATAGAATAGAACAGGAATAAAGAATAGAACAGAACAGAACAGGGAACGAAACGGAACAGAACAGAACAGAACAGAACAGAACAGAACAGAGCAGAATAAAATAGATGCATCTGGTTCTTATTGGTGTGTGAGGGCCCCGTTATGTTTGCTTTCTCTTTCAGAATGTGAATGCAACGGTCATTCAGAGAGCTGCCACTTTGATATGGCCATGTACCTTGCTAACAACCGTACCAGTGGCGGAGTTTGCGATGACTGTCAGCACAACACAACGGGGCAGCACTGTGGACGGTGCAAGCCTTTTTTTTATCAGGATCCCCAGAAGGCCATGGCGGATCCTCATGCGTGTGTCCGTAAGTGTGAAGCGCTTGTGAGATAATCCAGAGGGTTGGAGTCAGACAATTCGTGGGACTTGCTCGGTTTAACTCGACTCGTATCAATTTGGGCGATGTATCCAAAAGTTCCTTTGTACCTCGTACATCGGTATTCGTCTGTCTGTCTCTAGCTTGCGACTGCGATCCAGAAGGCACTCTGCAAAATGGGCTGTGCCAGGATCATTCGGATCCTGTCCTTGGAACCATTGCTGGCCAGTGTCGTTGCAAACCCAACGTTGAAGGTGTCCGTTGTGACAAGTGCAAGCCGCACTACTATGGAATAAATGGAAGCGATCCGCTCGGCTGTCAGGGTACGAATTTTTCTTTCATTTTCTTGCGATTCAGGTCTTGTAGTCAGGGTGAAAAAAAACAACCCCGCAAACATGAGTTGTATTTCAAGAGCCTTGGTGGTGCAGCGGACTAAGTGCTGTTATGTAGCACTTAGCTGCCAGCTGCCTGCAATTAGTGCGAGTTCAAATCTCACCAGGCTCAAGGTTGAACTCAGCCTTCCATCCTTCCGAGGTAGGTAAATTGAGGACCCTGATTGTGGGGGCAATAAGCTGACTTTGTAGAAACACTGCTTATGGGGGGGGGGGCAAAAGCCCTAATAAGCAGGTATATACAAAAAGAATGAAGGCTATTGCTATAAGTGCATTGTAAACCGCCCTGAGTCTTCGGAGGAGGGCGGCATTATAAATTGAACTAATAAATAAATAAATAAATAAATAAAATATCAGTTGCCCGCCTTGAAATTCTAACATTTCACTGGTATTGCTATATAGCAGTGCTGGCGAACCTTTTCGGCACCGAGTGCTGAAACGGGAGCGCGGGAAACCGGAAGAGCAGCTCCTTGGTGCGCACGTGCTTGAGTGCCAGAAATCGGAACAGCAGTTCCTGGCACGCGCATGCACACGCCAGGAAACTCAGTTTCCGGTTTCTGGTGTGCGTATACGCGCCTGTCACCTGGACTTCTGATTTCTGGCACATATGCATGCACGAAGAACAGCTGGCCGGCGCACATGCGCGTGCCAGAAACCAGAAAAGCAACGGGCGACAGCTGGTGTGCCCGGAGAGATGGCTCTGCATGTCACTTACAGCACGCGTGCCATAGGTTGGCCATCACTGCTATGTAGTTTTGACTAACCCATCAGGTCGTTTCTGCTGCCGTCCATTTCTCACCCAAATGGTTTATCTGGAATTCTGTCTTTTCAGCTTGCAGGTGTCACTCAGCGGGAAGTTTGCCTTTCTCTGTCTGCAACCCAGAATCCGGAAAGTGTGTGTGCCAGGAATTTGTCACCGGACAACGTTGTGAACGCTGTCTTGTATGTATTGAGAAGTTTTTCAAGTAGAGTTTCTTGCTGAGGACTTTCCTTAGAGGCCTTCCCTTTGTTTTCTCTGCCTTTTAATCCGAATATCAGAGTCACTAATATATACAGGTAGTCCTCAACTTACAACAGTGACCGTTTGGCGCAGGGGTGGGCTTTAAAAAATTTAGTAAGGGGTTCTCTGCTCGGTTGCTGGGTGGGTATGGCCTAGTTGGCCTCCTGTATCATGTGGGGGGGGGGTGTTGCCCTCCCCAGGCTCTGGAGGCTTTTCTTGAGCCTCTGGGAGGGCAAAAACGGCCTCCCCAGGCTCTGGAGGCCCTCTGGAGGGTCTGTTTCCGGCCTTCCTGAACTTCCGATAGGCCCATTTTTCACTCTCCCTAAGCCTCTGTCCATGCCCTGCACTTACCTGCATCCAAAACGGACCGTGTGGGGACTCCTGGGAGGGGCAGGGTGGGCAGGGCCAGCCAGGAGTGGGATTTCGGAGTTCTCTGAACTGCACAGAATCTTAGCTAGAGGTTCTCCCGAACCCGTGCGAACCCCCAGCAGCCTGCCCCTGGTTTGACGTTACAACAGCACTGAAAACAGTGATTCATGACCGTTTTTCACACTTACGACCTTTGCAGCATCCCCGTGACACGTGATCAAAATCCAGACGCTTCTCAACTGCCTCGTATTTATGACGGTTTCTGTGTCCCGGGGGGGTCATGTGATCCCCTTCTGCAACCTTCTGACGTCGATGGGGGAAGCCTGATTCACTTAACCACCGTGTTATTAATTTAACAACTGCAACGAATCGTTTAGCACCTGCAGCAAGGAAGGTCGTAAAATGAGGCAGAGCTCACTTAACCATTCTGGCAAGAAACATCGTAAAATGGGGCAAAAGTGACTGAACAAACGTCTCACTTAGCAACGGAAACGTTGGGCTCAATTGTCATAAATTGAGGACCATCTGTGTATTTTTTTTAATTGAATTCACACACTGGGGTATTGACTCCATTTCAATTTGTTTTCCATCATAGGAAGGATACTGGGGTCTTGGAAGTCACGTATATGGATGCTCCCCATGTGACTGTGACATTGGTGGTGCCTACAATAACTCGTAAGTTTCTATCTTAGCTCCTTCACAATATTTAGAAAAAAAATAACCTAACAGTCTCCTGGAAAAAATAAGAGATGTACTAAAGATTCATCTTTAAAAGAAAGCAATCCTTTTATTTCTTGTGTATAGGTAACCATAAGGTAAAGGTAAAGGTTCCCATCGCACATATGTGCTAGTTGTTCCCAACTCTAGGGGGCGGTAGTCATCTTTGTTTCAAAGCCAAAGAGCCAGCGCTGTCCGAAGACATCTCCATGGTCATGCGGCCGGCATGACTCAACGCCAAGGCGCACGGAACGCTGTTACCTTCCCACCAAAGGCGGTCCCTATTTTTCTACTTGCGTTTTTTTTTTTTTACGTGCTTTCGAACTGCTAGGTTGGCAGAAGCTGGGACAAGTAACGGGAGCTCACTCCGTTACGCGGCACTTGGGATTCGAACCGCTGAACTGCCGACCTTTCGATCGACAAGCTCAGCGTCTTAGCCACTGAGCCACCGTGTCCCCTTTATAGGTAACCATACCTATGCACGTATGCATTAAATTGAAATATCAGACCATCTGAATCAGGGATGTCAAACTCAAAGCCCCGGGGGCCAAATCCGGACCAACATGGTGCTTAGATCGTCACAAAACACAGCAGACTAACTGTGACGATTCGCTTAACAACTACGGCAAGAAAGATCGCAAAAAAGGGGGGCAAAACTCTCTCAAGACCTTTATATTTTACCAGGCTGGTCTGGCCTAACCTCTCCCATTCTCTTTTTAATGTAAATTTTAATTTGTTCTTAACCTGGGGTTTTAAATTTGTCTTGGGCTAAATTGATTTAATTCGATTTTACTTCTGCTCTTAAATTTTTGTATTCTATGTGTTTTATCTTGCGCCTGTTCACCGCCCTGAGTCCTTCGGGAGTAGGGCGGTATATAAATCAAATAAAATGAAATGAAAAAAATGAAAACCCAACAAATGTCTCACTTAACAACAGAAATTCGGGGCTCAATTTTTTGTCGTAAGTCGAGGACTACCTGTAATTGGTCAGAAAACTATTTCGAAGTCATCGCTTAGTTTTCTTTAGCTTCTTTTCACATTTTATGTTCCACTGTTTTTTCTTCCTAGGTGCTCATCTACCGACGGACAGTGTGACTGCCGATCTAATATAGTAGGCCGACAATGTAGCGAACCAAGTTTAGGCTACTTTTTCTTACCTTTGGATTATTATATATATGAAGCTGAAGATTCAACGCCTCTCCTTGGACCTCTGCCCTTGGTATTTTAATTAATTTTTTATCGGGTTACTAATAGTACAGATTAACATGTAGGATAGTCTTTTCTGGACCAGCGGGAAGCAGAGGACAACATGGAAAACTATAACTACAGGAAAAAGAAATTAATGCATTTTATTTTTTTATCTTTGACTGCCAGAAGCGACTAGTCTAGAGGTTAAGACATTTGCCTCCCACGAACCCCAACGAACGCAGCACACACAAAGTCCGTACAAACCTTAGTTTACTAATTAAGGACTACTAATGAGCTTTCTTAGCAGTTGTTCGAACAAAAGTACAGTTTAAACCAGTCTTTTCTGAACAAGGGCTGTTAATTTAACTTCATTAACAGCCGACAAGAATCCAAAGAATAATAACTCAATTCTGAGGCACAGTATTTCAGATAACCGTAATCTTACTGTGGTTGGCAGAATGCCCAGAAGCAATTTGCAGGAAAACTGACAAGAGAGAAACAAGAGCCGAATCAAACGTTTCTGGAATCAAGACGCGAAGGAATATGAACAAAGTTGTTTCCTGCAAATTGCATCAGTCGTCGTCCTTCCTTAAATAGGCTAGGGGAGTAGCCAATTAGCCCCAAGCCTTACTCTCAAGGAGACCTCCTCCTGAGGAGCCACTCCTGCCTTTTAACAGCTCTGCGCACTCATGCATCGAGAAGAGGCTCCTCCTCTTCTTCCTCTTCACTTATGGGAACTTCTGGAGGTTCTGAAGGCCTCTGGCACCACATCTTCTACAGCCTCCTCATTGTCTGACTCGAGCACCAGCTGCACAGGCTACTGGCGCAGCACCCACACCAGCCTCCTCACTGTCGGAATCAGCTACTAACTGCACAGGCCACTGACGGGCCACAACACTTGGAAGGTTGAGAGTTCAATCCTAGGCAGCAACAGATGTTTCTCTATTAGAGTGCAAAAAGAAAATATCTGCTGTGAACTTGGTGTCGGCATCAGGAAGGGCATCCGGCCAGTAAATGCTCAGCTCCATCCAATCGTTCCGACTGTACCTCGATTAAAGGGTCATCAAAAGAAATAACATATTTGTGGCTGCCATATTTATTGTAGCTTTTCCCAATCTGGCCTACAGAAAGTAGTTTATCTTCCTTTTCTTTCTCCTTTGTGATTTTTACTTCCTTTCATTAGCATAATAACTTCTGAAAACGGAGGGTTAACTTTCTTCCATTTAAATTTGCTGTTCAAAATGGCGGAAAGTTTCATTTCTACGGGGAAATTGAGACACAGTTTAAATTCTGTCACTTCCATGGTTGCCTAATTATTCATAGTACGATTGCACAGAATACCGTATTTTTCAGAGTATAAGACGCACTGGAGTATAAGACGCACCTTAGTTTTGGGGGAGGAAAATAAGAAAAAAGCTGATTGGTGGGTGGATCGGCCTCCCAGAATACCCCCAATCAGCTGTTCCCAGTGGTGAATTTTAGCAACAGGTTCGTTGGTTGTGAGCTCTGTGCCTTGCTTTTTTTTTCTGCCTCAGAAAACCTCCAAAACAGAGCTTCAGAAAAAAAGGCTTTTTTTGTGAAGCTCTGTTTGGAGGCTTTTTTTGTGAAGCTTCTTTCAGAGGCTTTTTTTGTGAAGCTTCTTTCAGAGGCTTTTATTCTAAAGGACTATTTGTATTCTGTTCAATCTCCTTTCTTTGGTATTGGTATGTAGATTAACCTCTTCCTAATCTGTTGGTTATTGTGTCATTCTCCAGATTTGTTAGCATAGTTTGGTTAGAACCTTTACTGATTCATCTTTTGTTGCTTGCCATATTATTTTAGATATAAGCCTTTCTGAGGCTTTTTTTTCTGAAGTTTCTTTCAGAGGCTTCTTTCAGCCTCTGAAATCTCTGTTTGAAAGGCTGGGTGGGGCTACATTTGAAGTATAAAACGCATCCAGATTTTCACCCTCTTTTTGGAGGGAAAAAGGTGCGTCTTATGCTCCGAAAAATATTGTATTTCTAACACCAGCTCTCAGATTGCAATACTGTTTATCATTTCAATATATTTATAAGGTTCAGCCAACAACCATGCCACGCTGTGATGTCTATTATAAGCAACAAGGCTACGATTTCACAATTGAAAATGGAAAAATTGTCTTGAAGAAGATGAAGAAAAGGGGCAACAGAAAACCGACAGCTGGACAAGTAAATCTAATATTTTTATTTTATTATCCTGTTTCCCCGAAAATAAGACCTAACCGGAAAATAAGCCATAGCATGGTTTTTCAGGATGCTCGTAATTATAAGCCCAACCCCCAAAATAGGCCCCAGTTAAGATCTTTAAAGCGCTCCATGGCTTAGGACCCGGGTAGTTACGAGACCGCCTTCTGCCACCGATAGCCTCCCATTGACCAGTACGCTCCCACAGAGAGGGACTCCTCAGGGTGCCGTCGGTCAAGCAATGTCGACTGGCGACCCCCAGGGGAAGAGCCTTCTCTGTGGGGGCACCTGCCCTCTGGAATGAGCTGCCCCTGGAGATTTGTAGGATCCCCGACCTTCGCACCTTTCACCGCGCCCTCAAAACGTTATTGTTTCACCAAGCAGGGCTGGCCTAAATGCTATTTTAATGGGTGGTTTCTATTTTAGCTCTTTTGGCGAAATTATTTAATATTTTTAAATTGTCTTTTAACTTTCATATAGTTGTGGGTTTTATTTTTGGCTGTACACCGCCCTGAGTCCTTCAGGAGAAGGGCGGTAGAAAAATTTTATAAAATAAATAATAAAATAAATAAATCATCAGCCAGACGGACGCAATTAGTATCATATTTCCCCCAAAAGATGACCTAACCAGAAAATAAGCCCTAATGCATCTTTTGGAGCAAAAACTAATATAAGACGGGGTCTTATTTTCGGGGAAACATGGTATTATTATTTATGAGACTTTTTATTTCAAAGTGATATCTTTGGAAGGTGGTAGACGAGAGACTAAAAGGCATGGTGCTTATTCTGTCAGCATATTGGGATGCACTTGGCTACTACCATGTTTCCCCGAAAATAAGACCCCTGTCTTATATTTTTTTGAACCGTGAAATAAGCGCTTGGCCTTATTTTCAGGGAGTTCTTATTATTTTAGGGCGCATGGAGCAAGATGGGGCTCCTCTTTCTGTCTTACTTGATTTCCAGCTCTGTCTCTGTTCTGTCCCCGTCCCACACGCACACACACCAACAGACGTTCAAGAGTTAAAGACCAAACCAGTCGGCAAAATCCTTTTCCTTATGATAACGGAACTTGGCAACAACCTAGTGGCTGCTTGCCAAGAGTTTATTACTTACGAAGCGGAGAGATAACTTCTCCTCACTTCT
Organism: Pantherophis guttatus; assembly: GCF_029531705.1. The sequence continues at coordinate 2,788,861 of NW_026844039.1, read as the reverse complement.
GGTACATCAAAAGAAACAGCTCAATAATTACAGAGTCAATCAAGTCCAGAGATAATCCAGCAAAGTCTATAGCAAAAGTCCGGCAATGCAGAACCTTGTTCGTCACAAGGTTTGACTGGCCACCACGCTCCCTTTTATACCTTGTGGGGTGTGGTCCAGTGACTCAGCCTAATCTCAGGCACGCCTTTTCTTCTGTTGCACGTGCTTATCTCTGCGACGCTGGCGTGGATCCAGCCAAGACTCATTACCCTCATCACTGTCCATCTGTGGCTGCGTGGACGTGTTTGGCCTCAGCCCTATCTCTTGCCCTTCGGCAGACACTGAAGGCATTGCCAGAGAGGAGGGTCCTGGAGAGGGAGGTCTTGCCAACTCCTCTCCTTCACTCTCAGAGTCCTCTCCTGCTGATGACACAGGCTCAGGTAACGGAGCCACAACAGTCTTCCTAACCCTAACCAGAGGAAATGTCGGGGACTGGCTGCGCACGCATTTAAATATTTTTGGGGAGGGCTTATTTTCAGGGGGGGCTTATTTTAGCACATGCACTCAAAAGGCTGATTGAGTTTATTATCAGGAGATGTCTTATTTTGGGGGGAAAAGGGATAGAATAATGTTTTTTAAAACCCTCTTTCAGAATCCGGTTTCTTTCAGCAGAAACCCAGCTCTTAATATTGTGATTAAAGAGATTGTGCCTGGAAAACCTGTGACGTGGTCAGGACTGGGTTTCGTGCGTGTGCGAAGCGAAGCTGGCTTACGTTTTTTGATCAACAACATTCCATTTCCGATGGACTTTAATATCATCGTCCGTTATGAGCCAGAGGTAATGATTTATACGCCTAATTATTTCAATATTTTAAGGGAGACCCAAACCAAAAGCAAGAGCTCTAGAATAAGCAATGTACTTGGATTTATAAAATGTTTTTAAAACACTAAACTGAAACCTGTCAGATTTACCCTGACTGACATGTTTATTCCATTTTCAACCCTCAGTATTATGGATCCAAAGCAGTGGTGGGTTTCAAAATTTTTTACTACCAGTTCTGTGGGTATGGCTTGGTGGGCGTGGCATGGCTTGTTGGGCGTGGCTGGTGGGCATGGCAGGGGAAGGATACTGTAAAATCTCCATTCCCTCCCCAATCCAGGGGAAGGATACTGCAAAATCCCCTTTTCCTCCCGATCAGCTGGGATTTGGGAGGCAGAGAATAGATGGGGACGGGGCCAGTCAGAATGTTTACTACCGGTTCTCAGAACTACTCAAAATTACCACTACAGGTTTTCCAGAACTGGTTCAGAACCTGCTGAAACCCACCTCTGATCCAAAGGTTTTCTCATAGGCTACAATCCAAGAATGATCCCTGTCGAAACAAAAGGCCTTCAGATGTGATGCCTACATAAGTTGTGTTATTTTGTGTCACCGTTGATTAGAGTGTGAACATCTGAATGGAATGAGAATTCGAGCAGCATAGCAATAGTATATTGAGAGAGCCAATTTGGTGTAGTAGTGTTCTGTCCCTGTACCACACACGCACCCCCACAGACGGCCCGGAGTTAATAAGCCACACAACAAAACTCTTTGAAGATAAACCTGGCAGCAACCCAGTGGCTAGCTGCCAATTCAGACTTTACTCACACAAAACAAAGATTAGACTGCAAGCATTCCGATAAAACAGGCAGAGTTTCAACAATACAAGGATTAATCCAAATGCAGTCCGATAAAGCAGGCAAAATCCAGTAACGCAGAGATCATGGATTATTTCCAGTTTTTGCTCATCACAAACTGAACTGGCCACGCAACCCACATATATACCCTGTGGGGTGTGGTCCAGTGACTCAGCTAATCTCTGACACGCCTTCCCCTCTGCTGCGCATGCTTCTCCCTGCACCTCTGCCGAGGGTCCAGCCAGCACTTATCTTCTTCGTCGCTGTCCACCTGTGGCTGCGGGGACGTGCTTGGCTCTGAGCCTATCTTTTGGCCTTCGGTGTCCTCCGGAGGCATTGCCAGAGAGGAGGGTCCTGGAGAGGGAGGCCTTGCCAACTCCTCTCCCTCACTCTCAGAGTCTTCATCTGTCGATAGCCCAGGCTCAGGCAACGGAGCCACAACAAGTAGCTAAGGCACCAGGCTAGAGACCAGGAGATGGTGAGTTCTAGTCCCACCTTAGTCATCAAAGCCAGCTGGGTGACTTTGAGCCAGACATGGTCCCACAGCTCAATCCACCTCACATGGTGGTGGTTGTGAGGACAATAGGAGGAGGAAAGTGCATTATAAATAATGTGTTAGATAAAGTGTATTAGATATGCTCACCAGTGGTGGGATTCAAATAATTTAACAACCGGTTCGCTGCCCTAATGACTGGCTGGGTGGGCGTGGCCATTGTGGGTGTGGCCAGGGGTGTGTGTAACCAGTGGTGGGTTTCAAATTTTTTTACTATTTTGAATATTCTACTATGTTGGAACAGCTCTTTCGTTTCATTTCCTGGTCCAATAACTCAGTATGCTCTTGTTGACATCTCTCATAAAGTTGGAAATGTTTAGACATTGTTTGAATCTTGGTTACTGTTGTTTTTCACCCAAACATCCAGGCTTCAGCTGACTGGAGAGCAACCATTGTTGTTAAGACTTCTGGTCCTGTAGGAAGCAAACACTGCAAAAACCGAGTTGCTCTGGAAGAACCACGGTTCCTTGATCTGCCATCCACAAGGAGGTCTGGAATTCACTTTTTAAAAATTAAAATGAATGGAATAGGAATAGGAATAGGAATGGAATGGAATGGGAATGGAATGGAATACGGAATACGGAATACAGAAGGGAAGGGAGGAGAGGAGAGAGAGGAGGGAGGAGAGGAGAGGAGAGGAGAGAGAAGAGAGAGAAGAAGAGAAGAGAAGAGAAGAGAAGAGAAGAGAAAGAAGAGAAAGAAGAGAAGATAAGAGAAGATAGGAATGGAATATAGAATATAGAATATAGAATATAGAATATAGAATATAGAATATAGAATATAGAATATAGAATATAGAATATAGAATATAGAATATAGAATATAGAATATAGAGTAGAATAGAATGGAATAGAATGGAATAGAAGAGAATACGGAAGAGGAATATGGAATACGGAAGAGAAGATGGAATACAGAAGGAAGGAAGGGAGAGAGAGGAAGGAGAGGAGAGGAGAGGAGAAGAGAAGAGACGAGAAGAGAAGGGAAAGAGAGGAGAGGAGAGGAGAGGAATAGGAGAGGAGAGGAGGAGGAGAGAGAAGAGAAGAGAAGAGAAGAGAAGAGAAGAGAAGAGAAGAGAAGAGAAGAGAAGAGAAGAGAAGAATGAATGGAATGGAATGGAAGAATGGAATGGAATATAGAATATAGAGTAGAATAGAATGGAATAGAACGGAATACAGAATGGAATACGGAATATGGAATACGGAATACAGAAGAGAAGGAATATGGAGAAGAATACAGAAGAGAAGAGGAGAGGAGAGGAGAGGAGAGAGAGGAGAAGAGAAGAGAAGAGAAGAGAAAGAGAGAAAGAAGAGAAGAGAAGAGAAGAGAAGAGAAGAGAAGAGAAGAGAAGAATGGAACAGAAGAATGGAATGGAATATAGAATAGAATAGAATAGAATAGAATAGAATAGAATAGAATAGAATAGAATAGAATAGAACAGAACAGAACAGAACAACAGAACAGTACAGGTCTTCTAGTCCAACCTCCTGTCCAAGGCAGGAGACTTTATAATGCACTCTAACCACTGTGCCACAGTGGCTAATACTTGCAATACATGAAGATGCACATTTCACACTGCTTTAATTAATCCTAAAACCAGAATAACATTTTTAAATCCCTAAACGATGCGTTGATTCTTTTCAACAGAATTCAGTTGCTATCTACTCCGATATGCTTACAACCCAAGAAAGAATATTTGGTAGATGTCTATTTTTCCAAGACTTCGGATCCTGAACTGAAGTCTCAATCCTCCATACTGGTTGATTCAGTAAGTGGCAATGATATGATCTTAATTTCCGTTTTCCGTTTGAGCGAATGGATTTGGGGGAATCGACTGCTTTATATTATCTATCGATTTATCCCGATAGTTATACAGGCAGTCCTCGAGTTAAGACCGCAATGGAGCCCAAAATTTCCGTGGTTACGTTATGACATTTGTTAAATGAGTTTTGCCCCATTTCACGACCTTTCTTGCCACCGTTGTTAAGTGAATCAATGCACTTGTTCATTGTTAAGTGAATCAATGCAGTTGATAAATTAGTAAGTTGGTTGTTAAGTGAATCCAGCTTCCCCATTGATTTTGCTTATCAGAAGGTCGTAAAAAAAGGATCCTTGATCCCGGGACACAGCAATTGTCATAAATATGAGTCAGTTGCCAAGCATCTGATGGGATACTGCAAAGGTCGTAACTGTGAAAAACGGTCATAATTCACTTTTTTCAGTGCCGTTGGAACTTTGAATGGACACTAAGCAAACGGTTGTAAGTTGAGGACTAGCTATGTTGATTATTTGCAAAAATGATGCATTTGTATGAACCATCAGGGAATAATCTTATTATCGTTTATTTCTTTCAACTCCTAAAAGCGATACCATCCTCGGGGTCAGTCCTAAGGCCGAATGACTGCCGGAGCCCCTGCAAGCATTGTAACTTTGAAATAGAGTCCTATGTAATTTGGGGGCATCTGTCGTAACTTTGGACATTCATTAAGTGAGCTGTCGGATCTCAAGGACTAGCTGCATTCTTCGATGTTTTGAGACTTGCATTAATGTTATAAATTGGACTCGTCTGAGTTATTTTGTCTGCTTAACAATACAAATTATATTCCTAATCTTTACCCCTTTTTTTCCAGCCATTGATTAAAATAAATTCCATGTTTGATAGTATTCAGTATCTTCTTTCTGTTTAATCTTCAATGTAAGTCTGTCCATTTCTGCAAAGTCCAGTATCTTCTTAATTATCTCTTCATCTGGTGGCATTTCTTCGTTTTTCCAATGCTGAGCAAATACAATCCTCGCTGCTGTTAATACATGCAATGTTAAATATACGCTTTGTGTATCAAATTTTTCTGATACTATATCTAATAATCGGGACACGGTGGCTCAGTGGCTAAGATGCTGAGCTTGTCGATCGAAAGGTCGGCAGTTCATCGGCTCGAATCCCGAGTGCCGCGTAACGGGGTGAGCTCCCGTGACTTGCCCCAGCTTCTGCCAACCTAGCAGTTCGAAAGCAGGTAAAAAATGCAAGTAGAAAAATAGGGACCACCTTTGGTGGGAAGAGAACAGCGTTCCATGCGCCTTTGGTGTTGAGTCATGCCGGCCACATGGCCACGGAGACGTCTTCGGACAACGCTGGCTCTTCGGCTTTGAAACGGAGATGAGCACCGCCCCCTAGAGTCGGGAACGACTGGCACATACGTGCGAGGGGAACCTTTATCTTTATACCTAATAAGAAAAGTTCAGGTTTAAGATCTACATATTTTCCTAACATATTTTCTAACCACATGCATATTTTTGCCCACATTTTTTTTTGCTTTAACACAAGTTTTTTTTAAAAAAAATTTGATTTATATGCCACCCTTCTCTGGAGACTCAGGGCAGCTTACAATGTGTTAAGCAATAGCCTTCATACTTTTGTATATTTATACAAAGTCAGCTTATTGCCACCACAAACTGAGTCCTCAACAGATGGTAATATGTGCCAGAAATTTGGTTCCATTTCCAACATTTACTAGACATATTTTTGAACTTTTGGCTAACCTAGCAGGTGGTCGGTGCCATCTATAAAACATTTCATGTAAGTTTTCTTTATACGAAGTTGCCATTCTTAATTTATCATTTCTTTCCCATATATTTTGCCATTTCTCTAGTTCTATATTACATCCAAAGTTTTTTGACCACTGTATCACTGTTTCTTTAACTTGTTCATCTTCCATTTTCAAAGTTAGTAGAAAGTTATATTGCTGTTTATTAAGCACTAAATAGGGACACGGTGGCTCAGTGGCTAAGATGCTGAGCTTGTCGATCAAAAGGTCAGCAGTTCAGCGGTTCGAATCTCTAGTGCCGCGTAACGGGGTGAGCTCCCGTTACTTACCCCAGCTTCTGACAAGCTAGCAATTCGAAAGCACGTCAAAAATGCAAGTAGAAAAATAGGGACCACCTTTGGTGGGAAGGTAACAGCGTTCCGTGCGCCTTTGGCGTTGAGTCATGCCAGTCACATGACCACGAAGATGTCTTCGGACAACGCTGGCTCTTCGGCTTTGAAATGGAGATGAGCACCGCCCCCTAGAGTCGGGAACAACTAGGACAGATGTGCGAGGGGAACCTTTACCTTTATCTTCAAGCACTAAATAAATGTAATAGTAGAAAATGAATAAAACTTTATTTTTTTTAAAAAAAATTGTAGATCGGACTCCTTCCTGCCATCGCTTCTGTGGAAAACCTTTGCGATCAAAACGATTTAGAGGAGTTTCAACAGTATCATTGCGTGGAAAGTGCCTCAGAAATTGGACCTCACATCTTACCAGAAACCTGCACAAAACTTATTGCGAGTTTGTCTGCCCGGATTCACAATGGTGCCGTCCGTAAGTCCTTGTCTTCTACCTGTTGAAATATTGTATCTCCTCTATTGTATTATCCATATATATATATATATATATATATTTACAATATCTATTTTCTTACTTTTCCTAACCCTAACCCTTTACAGGGAGGATACATGAGATGTGGGTGTGGCTTACTGATGATGGCTAACGAGCCAGAAATTGATCTATATAAGTCTCTCACTAGGCAGCACAGGGCAGCATAAGGCCTGCTGGCTGCCAGAAGAAAAAAGCCCAGAATCGAGTGGATGTGACTCCACTGAGCTAGGGCTGTAGAAAAAACTTGGTTACGTAGGAAAAACCTGGCTAAAAGAAAAACACACATAAAACCTAAGAAAAGTAAGAAAATAGATATTGTACCTTTACAGGGTGGATACATGAGATGTGGGTGTGGCTTACTGATGATGGCTAACGAGCCAGAAATAGATCTATATAAGTCTCTCACTAGGCAGCACAGGGCAGCATAAGGCCTGCTGGCTGCCAGAACAAAAAAAGCCCAGAATCGAGGGCTTTTTTTTCTGGCAGCCAGCAAACACTCTGCTGTCCCTTAGTCTCCCAATGGGCAGCAGACTGTTTGCTGGCTGCCAGAAAAAAAAAGCCTAGAAACTAGTGGATTGTGATTTCACTGAACTAGGGCTGCATACAAATCTTGGTTTATGTAGGAAGAACCTGGCTAAAGAGAAATACACATAAAGCCTACGAAAAGGAAAGAAAACAAATACATACATACATACATACATACATACATACATACATACATACATATATATATGGCACCACTCCCCTTTCCTTCTATTGATTCCCCAGCCAGTGAGGGGCCATTCAGCATCCATGTGTGCTTTGCTTCCCAAGTCGACTCTTTGTCCTCCGTTGTTCTCCTCTCCTAACTGCTCTCTGCATATGTCTATCTGGAACAGGCCCCAGCTGTTCTTCCTCCTCACTCATATCAGCCTCCAAAGGCAGCTGCCTGTCCGGGGGCTGGGAAATATCGGACAGCCCCGGCTCTATCTCTGCATTCCAACGCAGAGTATCCATCAGAGCCTTCTCCAGACTCCAGCACTGGCCCAAGTTCCTCCCCAACCTCCTCATCGTCTCAGTCTGCCGCCAGCTCTGCAGGCGGCTGGCGGGCCACAACAATGTTTTTCATCAACTTACGACCACGATTGAACCCAAACTTTCTGTGGTTAAGAGAGACATTTGTTAAGTGAGTTTTGTCCCATTTTATGACCTTTCTTGCCACCGTTGGTAAGCGAATCCCTGCAGTTGATAAGTAAGCAACATGGTTATTAAGTGAATCTGTCTTCTCCATTTATTTTACTTGTCAAAAGGGGATCACATGACCTTGGGACACAGCAACGGTCATAAGTATGAACCGATTGCCAAGCATCTGAATTTTTATCATGTGAGCATGAGAATGCCGAAGAGGTCATAAGTGTGAAAAATGGTCCTAAGTCACCTTTTGCAGTGCTGTTGTAACTTTGAATGGTCACAACCTGAACTGTTGTAAATCGAGGACTAACTGTATTGCATATCAGCGATTATATGACCATGGGGAAACTGCAATGGTTGTAAGCAGAGGTGAAATGCTACCGGTTCGGACCGGTTCGACCGAATTGGTAGTGATAGCGGTGGGTGGTTCAGAGAACCAGTAGCGATTGCAGCGTGAGGCTCCACCCACCCGCCTGGTCATTGTTACTTCCTGGCTTTAAACAGGAAGTAACCTATTTTTTACCCTTTGCGTATGCGCAGAAGGGTTTGTCCATGCGCAGAGGGTCCACGCGCGCATGCACTTCCGTAGGGAAGGTAAGTAGATTTCACCCCTGGTCGTAGTAATGAAAACTGGTCATAAGTCACTTTTTTCAGTACCGTTGTAGCTTGAAACAGTCACTAAATGAATGGTTCTAAGTAGAGGACTACCGCTATATCTGGAATTTAATTCTTCTTCCTTTTTTCCTACTTTGGCATCAAATATATTCCTCCTGACAGCCTGCAGGTGCCACCCGCAAGGTTCTCTGAATTCCCACTGCACAAAACTTGGAGGCCAGTGCCAATGCAAACCCAACGTTGTAGGACGCTGTTGCGATAAATGTGCAGCTGGAAGTCACAGCTTTGGACCCCAAGGTTGCCTTGGTAAGTAACAATCTATATCCAGTATGGTCTGCCAATTATGACCTCTTTTTAGTGAATACACAGAGACGTAAACCTATCGAACAAAATGATGAGAAAAATAAAGTTCTACATTTAGGCAAGAGTAACCGAATGTAGGCGTGAGCTTAAATGGACTCCGGGGGATGGTAGAGGACAGGAAGGCCTGGAGGAACGTTGTCCATGGGGGTCGCGATGGGTCGGACACGACTTCGCAACTAACAACAACAAACCAAATGTAACAGGTATAGTGTAGGTCCATGATGGGGTTCGCGTACACGTTCGCACAAGTCAGTGCATACGCACGTTCGCACAGGCACAGTTTGAGCACTCGGTGTCTAAAAGTGTGAAAAATGGTCATAACATCAAACAGTCACTAAATGAACTGTTATAAGTCGAGGACTACCTGTATGAGGTGCCTCAAGCAAGTCTTAATGTCAGCGTTTCGACGCTGGCATAGAGAGCAGAGAGAGAGAGAGAGAGAGATAACCTCTGAACTTCTGCCTGCTAAATCCCTTTGATGTCCGGTTGTCGTGGAAATGAAGCGGGGAGACATTCCTGGGAAATGACGTGACAAGAAGTCTGAAGAATGACTTGGAAGATAGCCAATGAGAAGCAGAGATTTGGGGATCGGAAAGGGAGGGATTGGGGGGCAAAAGGTCAGTCTTGTCCGCATCGAGTCATGATCCGGTGGCTGTGCTCATTTATAGTCTGTGGTTCATCCATCTTTGTACAATTAAGAAGGAAGAAGCATAACTGCTTCTCGGATAATTTCATGCTGAGGAATCTCAATAAATTAACTAAAGGACTGATGATGTTACCTAGTTTGGTAATGAAACGTCTGCAAGAAAACAATCAGGCTCAGAGAGCACCAAGGAGACCACATTAATTAAATAACAGGCCATCTAACACTATTGTCTTTTCTTTTTTTCAATATAGCATGTGAATGTCATCCTCAAGGATCAGTAGGTACCCTGTGTGATCAGGTGACTGGACAGTGTTCCTGTCGATCGGAAGTAGCCGGCCAGCGGTGCAATCAATGCCTAGTTGGATATTTTGGGTTTCCTCACTGTCGTCCTTGTGCTTGCAACGGCTTCTCGGAACGTTGCGATCCGCAGACTGGAGCGTGTTTGAACTGCACGAGGTTCACCACCGGATCTAACTGTGAAAGGTAAAGACAGATGAATGTTTAAGCGAGTGCAAAATTTATGCACATGTAAGCAGGGGTGGGATTCTACCGGTTCGGACCGGTTTGAGTGAACTGGTAGCTCCGACGATCAGCTGGGAGTGAACAGGTTCACTCTGACAATCAGATTGGCCCGCTCACCCGCGTCTGCGTTTTACTTACCTTTCTCAGCTGATTGGCGCGGCACAGTGGATTGCCGCACCCAGCTGTGTTACTCCCAACAGAAGGTTAGTATTCGCGCGCGATCACCAAACCAGTTGTTAAACCAGCAGCATCCCACCACTGCATGTAAGGGGTCCTTGGTGCGCTCTGAGCTTGGTGATTTTCTTGCAGATGTTTCATTACCAAACTAAGTAACTTCATCAGTGCTGGAAGGGAGTGGAGTTTGTGGAGATGGGGAGCAGGAGAGGAGGGGGAGGGGGAGGAGGAGAGGAGGAGGAGGGGGAGGAGGTGGTGGAAGTGGTGGAGATGGTGGAGGAGGACAACTATGGAGTCTTTGGTGTGCTTTGACATTGGTAATTTTCTTGCAGACATTTCATTACCAAACTAAGTAACTTCATCAGTGCTAGAAGGGAGTGGAGTTTGTGGAGAGAGGGAGGAGGAGGAGGAAGAAGGAGGAGGAGGTGGTGGAGGAGGAGGACGAAAGGAGGAGGAAGACAACTATGGAATCAGTGGTGGTATTCAGCCGGTTTGGACCGGTTCGGGCGAGCCGGTAGTGGCGACCTGCAGGTGGCTGGTGTTATGCCGTTCTCTTGAGTCACGTTTTCTAAGCCACGCACATGCGTGCAAGCCACACGCGTGAGCAAAGCACATGCACAGAAGGCCGGGCGCATGCACGATGGTAAAATTATGTGAAATTATGCAGCGTGCGCACTTCTGAACTGGTAGGGAAGATAAGTAGATTTCACTCCTCTATGAAACCCACCTCTGCATGGAATTCTTGGTGTGCTCTGAGCTTGGTGACTGTTGTGGTCCGCCAGCAGCCTGCGGAGCTGGCAGCGGAGTCGGACAATGAGGAGGCTGGGGAGGACAGTGGGCCAGTCCTGGAGTCAAAGGAAGGCCCGGACAAGGGCTCTGCGTCAGGGGCAGAGATGGGGCCACGGCCATCTGGGAGCGATGCGCCGACTCCGGAGCCTCCAGAGGTGGATAGCAGAGAGGCAGAGGAACAGGAGGAGCCTGTTCCTAGTGCACACATGCGAAAAGCTGCCAGAAGGCAAGAGCAGCTAAAGCAAAAAGGACGACTCAGGAGTAAGGCCAGGAGATGATTGGCCCCTCCCAGAAGGCTTAAAAGAGCAGCAACGGCTCTTGGGATCTTTGTAGGAAAGCAACGTTGCTACATTTGTTTCTTGTCAGCGTCTCTTGCTTCTGAACTTTTGCCAAGGAAAGCCTTTGGCAGGGTGCCAAAGAAGACAAAGGTTGACGATAAGGCCGAAGGACTGTTTATGAAGGATTTGTTTTGGACTTAATTTGGACTAAGCTGAGAACGAAGTAATTCTCAGCTGTTCTAATAAAATATGTTTGTTTAGGACTGATTGCGTCTGGTAATAACTACTAGAGCCTAGGTCACAACAGTGACTTTCTTACAGACATTTCATTACCAAACTAGGTAACTTCATCAGGGCTACACAATGTGCTGTAGCACTGATGTTGTTACCCCCCTCCCCCCAGTTGGGACAATGGAACGTCTGCAAGAAAACCACCAATCTCAGAGAGTATCAAGGACCCCATTGCACAATCTCTTAATCTGCATCTTGTCTGGGGAATCTCATGCGTACGCCAGTTCCTCCACCCAGCTCCTTCTCTAGGTGCGCATTCCATCATCATATGTTTATGGGTTCCCATTTTTGTAGGGCTTGTTTAAATGGATTACTTCTCTAAGATGCTGTTTTAGCTATTTTTATGGGATGTAATGGTTTTTTTTAAAAAAAAACAAACATTAACTATGTTTGGTGCAGGTGCTTAGATGGGTATTATGGAAATCCCCTGGGGAGAGAACCTTGTCGTCCGTGCATGTGCCCGGATTCCCCAACTGGCAAGAGATATTTTGCACATTCCTGTTTCCAAGAACCCCGGACCAAACGATTAATCTGCAAATGCTTTGTGGGCTATTCAGGTAGGAAACCTGCGCATCGTTAGGTCATTCTTTGTGGCTAAAGATTCACCCCAAAAAATCATACCATTTGATGTCTAGTCTAGGAAGCTATGCCACAAATGGTCTGTGGAGATTCTCCGTCCTCCAGGTCACAGTTGTCCCAAAGGTGCTGTCTGTCTGTCTGTCTGTCTCTCTCTCTCTCTCTTTCTCTCTCTCTCTCTCTCTGTATCTCTCTCTCTCTCACACACACACACATCTCTCTTTCCCTCTCTGTCCCTTTCTCTCTCTTCTCTCTCCTCTCTCTCTCTATCTTTCTGTCTGTCTGTCTTTCCCTCTATCTGTCTCTGTCTCTGACTCTCTCCTCTCTCATCTCTCTGTCTCATCTCTGTCTCTCTCTTTCTCTCTCTCTGTATCTCGCTCCCTTTCTCTCTCACACACACATCTCTCCCTCTCTGTCCCTTTCTCTCTCTCCTCTCTCATCTCTCTGTCTCATCTCTGTCTCTCTCTTTCTCTCTCTCTGTATCTCGCTCCCTTTCTCTCTCACACACACATCTCTCCCTCTCTGTCCCTTTCTCTCTCTCCTCTCTCTCTCCTCTCTCTCTCCTCTCTCTCTCCTCTCTCTGTCTGTCTGTCTTTCTGTCTGTCTGTCTCTCTATCTCTCTCTGTCTCTGTCTCTGACTCTCTCTCTCCTTCTCTCTCATCTCTCTGTCTCATCTCTCTCTCTGTCTCTCTCTTTCTCTCTCTCTGTATCTCGCTCCCTTTCTCTCTCACACACACATCTCTCTTTCCCTCTCTGTCCCTTTCTCTCTCTCTCTCTCTCTTTCTGTCTGTCTGTCTGTTTTTCTCTCTTTCTGTCTGTGCTCTCTGTCTGTCTGTCTGTCTGTCTCTCTCTCTCTCATTCTGATTCTCCGGCTCTTTCTGGGTCTCGTGGGCGCTTCTTCGGCTTTTGTTGGTGCTGGATGTACCTCGGTCGCTTGCTCTCCGTCCTGAGACACTCGCCCAATCCGGCTGCGGCTGATGCTCCACGTTGTAATGGAGCATCCAGGAGGAGGAGGGGTGCCATCTCCCCCATTGTGAAGCGCACTAAATTTAACTGTGCTGCGCAAGGCGCTGTGAGACCAGCGGATAGGCATGGAGGCTGTGGCCGGGTCAGGCCAGTTAACAGGTTGGTTGGTTGGTTTTGGAAACATTAGTCTTGTAATAACCAACCTATGTATCAGTACATTTAATTGATTGTAATTGTGTATGACTTTCACATTCGAAGGTGACCGCTGTGATGAGTGCTCCAGTGGGTTCCATGGAAATCCAAGTGTACCAGCAGGTCAATGTCTTCCTTGTTCTTGCAATAACAACACGGATGTGGCAGACCCGGAATCTTGCAACAAGGACACTGGAGAGTGTTTAAAATGCTTACACAACACTCATGGGCCAAACTGCCAATTTTGTAAACCTGGTTACTTTGGATCAGCACTTCTGAGGGATTGTAGAAGTAAGTAAGTGTGATGGAATGTAGTCTGGATTCCCAGGAGGGAGGGAGGGGCTGCATTCCAGAGGAGCAAGAGACAGCAAAATATAGTTTGTGTGGGAGAAAGAGGGTGAAGACAGATCCTCCCTAATAGCTCCGGATCTTGAAATTTTAAAATTTTTTAATAATTTTTTAAAAATTTAACTAAGCTTTTGTCAGCTATCTGCTGACATCGTCAGAATATTAAACTACCTCCTTTTTGGGGGGGGACAAAGGTGCGTCTTATACTGCGAAAAATACGGTAATTTGTTTGGCAGTTTCTTGATTGGGATATTATTTCCTTCTTGATTGATGGTCTGATATTAAATCTTGGCTCCTCCTCCTATCACAATGTCTGATATCTTTTCAGAATGTAGCTGCAACCTTTTGGGTGTGAACCCAACAAAATGCCCGCCCGGAAGGGACTTTTGCGCGTGTGACCAGACCACTGGCAAGTGTCCTTGCTCACCTCATGTGATAGGTGAGAAGTGTGACCAATGTGCTCCTGGCTTCTGGAACATGGCCCAGAGAAGAGGATGCTGTCCCTGTAGCTGCCATCCCAAACGTTCCATAAACAACCTTTGTGATCAGGCAAGATTCTTGACCTTAATGCATTATTTTTAAAATGAAAGGATATCGTGGTAGCGCCAGGGCCCAAAATGTATTAAACTGAATCAAAATTAAATTAAAGGAGAAGTAGAAGAGGACAGCAGAGGAGAAGATGGTTAGATAGGGTCATTGAGACAAGGAACATGAATTTGGGAAAACTCCGGGAGACAAGGGAGCACAAGGGAACCTGGTGTGCTGTGGTCCATGGGAGTTGGACATGGCCTCCCCAGACTCCAGAGGCCCTCTGGAGGTCAGAAATGGGCCTGTTTCTGGCCTTCCCAAACTTCTGGCAGGCCCGTTTTTCACCCTCCCTGAGCCTCTGCGCACACACTGCACTTACCTGCATCCAAATTGGGCCACTTGGGGACTCCTAGGAGGGGTGGGGTGCGGTGGGCGGGGCCAGCCAGGAGTGGGATTTGGGGGAATTTCCAAATTGCACAGAATCTTAGCTAGAAGTTCTCCCGAACCCCTGCGAACCCCCAAAAGCCCACCCCAGCATCCAGATCATGGTTTCCCAAAGGTGCCTTTTTTCAAGAGACAACTGGACTTGTCAAGAGTCCAATTGCCTCTTGCCAAACCATATTTGGGATATCAGGATCTGAGTGAAACACGCTGATGTCTCTTGCTTCCCCCTGGCCATGTTTTAATGAGAGACCCTTTTTATAGTTAACAGGCCAGTGTCCGTGTAAAGTAGGCTATGCTGGAAGACGTTGCGACGTCTGTGCTGAAAATCATTACGGCATCGATTGTATCGGTAAGTGGACCGACTGTTGGTAGACTTGCGTGGACTTAACAAAAGTCCTAGAACTTTGGCATTACAGCTGATCCTCGACTTACAACAGTTCGGTTAGTGACTGTTCAAAGTTACAAGGGCCCTGAAAAAAGGGGCTTACAACCGTTTTTCACACTTATGACCTTTGCAGCGTCCCCATTTTGGGCGTGTCAAAAATGTTTCAATTCCCAAACATTAGGGGTGTTCAAACATTGTGGCATGCCTTGGGGATTGTAAAGATATTTTATATTGTAACTTTTTAACATTTTGTTTCTTTCACATGGTCACGTGATCCAAAGTCAGACGCTTGGCAACTGATTCATATTTACGACGGTTACAGTGTCCCAGGGTCATGTGATCCCTTTTTATGACCTTCTGAAAGTCAAAGTCAAAGGGGAAGCCAGATTCACTTCACAATCCTGTTACCAACTTAACATCTGCAATGATTCACTTAATAACTACGGCAAGAGAGGTTGTAAAATGCGGGCAAAACTCACTTAACAAATGTCTCATTTAGCCACAGAAATTTGGGGCTCAATTTTGTTCAGAACTTGAGGACTACCTGTAATTACGCCATAATGTAAAGCAGCCTGTTGCTAAAGCCCTCTAGTTATGTGGGATTGTAACACCCATCATCCAGAGAGGGTATTCAGCCAGTTCAGACCAGTTCGAGCAAACCTGTAGCGGCAACCTGTGGGTGGGCTCCATGACGTCCTATGTAGCCTTGTTTTTGATGCCACGCATGAGCAAAGCGCATACATGGAAGGCTGCACACATGCCCAGAAGGGGCGCGTGCGAGGCACAGAAGGGGCGCACACAAGGCGAGCATGCCCGCGTGCACACTCA
The DNA here is from genome assembly GCF_029531705.1 of Pantherophis guttatus. The sequence continues at coordinate 2,773,122 of NW_026844039.1, read as the reverse complement.
CATTTGCAAACCAGTGGCAAACTTCTGTGAATTCCACCCCTGCCATCATCCCATAGCCAGATAATTATTTATGCCAAGAAAAGATGGGCATTGTAGTCCAACACAGCTGGAAAGTACCAAAGAAGAGAGGCCCAAGTATGGTACATAGGTATACAGAGCCGAGGTGGAGCAGTGGCGCAGTGGTTAGAGTGCTGTACTGCAGCTACTTCAGCTGACTGCTAGTTCAGCAGATCAGCGGATCAAATCTCACCGGCTCAAGGTTGACTCAGCCTTCCATCCTTCCAAGGTGGATAAAATGAGGACCCAGATTGTCGGGGGCAATATGCTATTTAGTATACTGTTGATTGTTGTATGCTGCCCAGAGTCCTCGGAGAGTGGGCAGCATAGAAATATGAACAATAAAATAAATACATCCTATAACTAACAACCTTAAATTACAGGTTGACTTACAACAGTGACCGTTCAAAGTTAGAAAGGCACTGAAAAGAGTGATTTAGGACCATTCTTCACACTTACGACCGTTGTGGCCTCTCCATGGTCAAATGTTTTACATTGGGATGCTTGATAAGTGACTCACATTTATGATGGTTGCAATGTTACGTGATCCCCTTCTGACAAGCAAAATCTATGGGGAAGCCAGATTCACTTAACAATCATGTTGCTAACTTAACAATCGCAGTGATTCACTTAACAACGGCGGCAAGAAAAGTCGTAAAATGGGACCAAACTCACTGAACAAATTACTTTTTTAGTAATCTCACTTAGCAAAATCTCGCTTTTGGGCTCAGTTGTGGTCGTAAATTGAGGACTACCTGTATTGCTTTATTTACTTATTTTTTTCATCTTTTCCCTTTCACAAATTTAACACGATTGTTTCTCTCCTTATCAGAATGTAAGTGTGACAAGGACGGAACTCTGACTCCTGCTTGTGATAAAGACACTGGAGTGTGTCACTGCCGGACTGGGGTTACTGGAAAGCACTGTGATCAGTGTGCACGCAATCACAATCAGGAATTTCCATCTTGTGCTCGTTGCCATGTTTGTTTTGATCAGTGGGATAATATCATGAATTTGTTGTCTCGGAGAATTCAAAAATTGTTGAAATTTGCTGTAATGCTAACGGATAAGAGGAAAACCACACCGGGCTGTGATTTCAACTTTAGAGGCTATGAAAATAAAATTTCTGACTTGGAAAAGATCTTGAACAGCCCATCCCTGTTACCCGAGGCACTCTTGGATATTAAAAGAGTGCACGACAATATTAAGTAAGTGTTCTGTACTCCCTTAACAAGTAGGAGGCAGGAATTGGTCCTTATTGACACGACTGTGAATTACGTTCATTCACAGGCAGCAAGGTTTGTCCAAACAGGTTTTCAAAGGAATACTTATCAACACAGACCTTATCACGCTTGGCAAGCTGCCACGTAACTTGTTTCCAAGATTGAATGATGGCTTCTATTAACTGAGTTTCACTGCTGGGTCGTTTCTGACTAACAAGTTTCTTTAGTCGGCTCCCTAGATTTTCAATTGGGTGAAGGTCTGGGCTATTCCCAGGCCATTCCAGCAGTGGAATAGGATTCTCTTGAAACTGCCCCCCCCCAAAAAAGTAGTGTTATTAGCCATCAAATCTCAATAATACACTTTCCCCACAATTTTGGCCACTACTCAGGGTTGAAATCCAGCAGGTTCTGACAGGTTCTCGAGAATCGGTAGCAGAAATTTTGAGTAGTTTGGAGAATCGGCAAATACCACCTCTGGCTGGCCCCAGAGTGGGATGGGAATGCAGATTTTGCAATATCCTTCCTCCAGGAGTGGGGAGGGAATGGGGATTTTGCAGTATCCTTCCCCTGCCACACGCACCAAGCCACGCCCACCAAGCCACACCAAGCCACGCCCACAGAACCGGTAGTAAAAAAAAGATGGATCCAGGGTTGAGAGAAGTACTAATGTGAGATCAAGTGCTAATCTTAACATTCAATCTAATGTAATAGCTGACCTATTGTTCTTTTTCAGGCAGATACTTTCTCACATGCTTCTGCAACCTGGCCCACTGGATCAGATTCCGGATTTCCACAGCATAATTGAAAACTTGCAGAAGGACGTTGACAATCTCACTGAAAGCCTGCAAAAGAGAACGGAAGTGCATCGCAGGATGAATTATTTGCAATTCAAGGGTAAGCAGGCCGGAAATTAAGAATGTTAAGGATATTGTTGTGTTAACCAACCAGCAGAGCAAGTGCACAGAGAAATGGTATTGAGAGCAATGAATACAATACATACAAACTGGTTTAACAAAGCTTTTACTTTGTAGTGAAAAACAATTGCATGGTCTTTTAGTCAATCCAAGTCTTTAGCCATTCAAATCAGTCCGAAGTTACAGATACCTTCTTACCATACAAACAGCAGTTGGTAATAAACAGCAATTCAACGCTGGTAACAAATCACGATGGTAGCAGATCCATCCACTTCTTCACACACGACAGTAACAGTTCCAACCAACAAGTCAAGCAGTAAGTCAAGCAAGAATGACTATAGCTCTGCTCTCTCCTTATATACAGTTTGCATTAGTAATTATCCACTTAAGATAAGTGAAGTCAGCAGTGCAATGACTCAACAGTACAATTAGGATAATTGCAGTCAGCAGTCAGTCAGCAGTCATTAGTCATTACAATGACTCATCAGTACAATTACTCAGCATTACATCTTAAAGTTACAGAACTCATTTAAAGTTATAGCACACATATATTGCCTGGACAACTTGTTAGATTTACACCATATCCTAACAAAGAATATAAAGTTTTTACTGATCGAAAACATGTCAAACCATCTTCCCTAACAGCTCAAAAAAGAACTCGTTCATAGGACCACGTCAAAGCTTTTTACAGGGTGTCTTGGACTTATGGCCATTCGTGACTATTCGAAGTTACAATGGCAGTTGAAAAAGGGACTTATAGCAATAGCACTTATATACCGCTTCACGGTGCTTTTATAGCCCTCTCTAAGTGGTTTACAGAGTCAGCCTCTTGCCCCCAATAATCTGGGTCCTTATTTTACCAACCTCTGAAGAACGGAAGGCTGAGTCAACCTTGAGCCGGTCAGGATCAAACTGCTGGCAGTCGACAGAATTAGCCTGCAATACTGCATTCTAACCACTATGCCACCACGAATCTTCTTATGACCATTTCTCACACTTACAATGGCTGCAGCATCTCCATGGTCATGTGATCAAACTTCAGACACTTGGCAACTGACTCATATTTATGACGATTGCTGTATCCCGGGATCACTTTTTGAGATTTTCTGACAATGGGGAAGCCAGAGTCTCCTCACAATCCTGCCACTAACTTAACAACTGCAGTGATTCCCTTAACAACCGTGGCAGGAAAGGTTGTAAAATGGGGCAAAACTCACTTAACAACCGTCTCACTTAGCAGTGGAAATTTGGGCTCACTTGTGGTCGTTAAGTCAAGGAGTACCTGTACTGTTATTTTTGTTGTTATACTATCTTCCCTACCAAATTTTTTAATTTTTACTGTCAGCTGCTGAGAGTCCTTACGTTCTGCTCCAGCTACAGACCCCAAAGAACGCAGCACACACAAAGTCTGTACAAACCTTATTTTACTAAATTAAATCAGTCTTTTTTCAAACAAAGGCTGTTAATTAACTTTCTTAACAGCCTACAAGAATCCAAAGAATAAATAATCGTAATCTTACTATGGTTGGCAGAAAGCCCAGAAGCAATTTGCAGGAAACTGATAAAAGAACTAAGATCCAGACGCGAAGGAGAGTGAACTAAAGTTGTTCCCTGCAAATTGCCTCAGTCGTCGTCCTTTCTTAAATAGGCTAAGGGAATGGCCAATTAACCCCAAGCCTTACTCTCGAAGAGACCTCCTCCTGAGGAGCCACTCCTGCCTTTTGGCTGCTCTGCGTGCCTGTACATCGAGAAGAGGCTCCTCCTCTTCATCCTCTTCACTTATGAGAGCTTCTGGAGGTTTTGAAGGCCCTGGTTGAATCCCCACCTCTGGCACCACATCTTCTCCAGCCTCCTCATTGTCTGACTCGGGTGCCAGCTGCACAGGCTGCTGACGGGCCACAACATCTTATGGCAGCAAAAATAAGAATGCGAATAATAAAAACTGCATGTGATAACAAACGGTTGACCATTATCGTATTACCTAGCTTTGCATTTCCTCGATTTATCGATGTTGTGTGAAGTGCTATGTCGAAATGATATGGTCATTTGATTCAGATTTTTTCAGCAAAATAAAGAATTATCATCAAATCATGTTGGCTGCTGATAAGAGAATCAACGAAACGAGAACTATGCTAGTTCATGGAGGAAAAATAAGGAGCAACGCGTTTGCCCTGCTCGATGATCTGGACACCCAGGAAAACGTTACGCTGAACCATCTGAAAACGTTCACAATTTCAGAAATTGAAAATATCAATGAAAAAGTAAGGCTGATTAATTTTATTTATTTGTGTGTTTTTTTGTTTATTTTACTTTACTTTACTTTACTTTACTTTAGAGTAGAGTAGAGTAGAGTAGAGTAGAGTTAGAATAGAATTAGAATAGGGTAGGGTAGAGTTAGAATAGAGTAGAGTTAGAATAGAGTAGGGTAGGATAGGGTAGGGTAGAGTAGGGTAGGAGAGGAGAGGCGAGGAGAAATAGAATAGAGTAGAGTAGAGTAGAATAGAGTTAGAATAGGGGAGGGGAGGGGAGGGGAGGAGAGGAGAGGAGAGAGAACAGAGCAGAACAGAACAGAATAACAGAGTTGGAAGGGGCCTTGGAGGTCTTCTAGTCCAACCCCCTGCTCAGGCAAGAAATCCTACACCATTTCAGACAAATGGTTGTAATTAAATGCGAGCTAATCATGATAATCCCCCAGTAGATTTGCGTTGAAGAATGAAAACACACCGAGTGATGTTTTCGCTGATCACTTCAGTATGAATGCCTGACTTGTGTTTTCCTGCAGGTATGTGGGATGCCAGGAAACGTCTCGTGTGCCATGGCAGAGTGTGGCGGGGCTTTATGTCGTGACAGTCAGGGCAATAAACACTGTGGTGGTCCAAACTGTGATGGGGCATACCCCCTTTCTACCAACACCTTTAGAAAAGCTGATCGCACGGGCCTGCTGTTAAGTAACCTAACCAATCAGATGCAAGGATCTCAGAATAAGGTATTATATGTTAATAGTCATGTGTGTTGCAAGCTTCTGAGCTCCAAAATGTTTCATGGTCTTCGAAGTGTACAAGAGACAGATCGCATTAATCCCAGTTAATAGACGGGGAGATAATCGTGAAAGAATGTTAGAAAGCTGTGGAAGAAACCACAATAACAGAATATGCTCTTTTGTCCTAAGTAGAGTTTCGTGTTTCCTGTTACAGTAAAATAATTGAGCAGTAAAGCACATGGTGACTGTGCCCTTTGTTTGCTGTGCTTTATATAAACAGAATTTCTTATACAAACACTTATGTTTCCTGCTTCCTCTTGCTTTGGAACATAGAGTAACAGAGTTGGAAGGGACCTTGAAGGTCTTCTAGTCCAACTTCCTGCTCAAGCAGGAAACTCTATACCATTTCAGACAAATGGTTGTCCAACTTTTTCTTTAAAAACCTCCAGTGTTGGAGCACAACTTCTGGAGGCAAGTAGCAAAGAAATGTTTGAGGGAATTTCACAATTTGTGCAATCTTTCACTGTTGATGTTGTTGAAGGAGCTCTTTTGCATTATTTAGCATAATATAGCATCATTTAGCATTATTTAGCATAATTTAGTGGCTCCTGCACTACTGTTCTCAAAGAACAATGACCTAGTTAATACCATGTTTCCCCGAAAATAAGACCCTGTCTTATATATTTTTGAACCCTGAAATAAGCGCTTGGCCTTATTGCCATGTGCTCAAAAGCCCGATTGGGCTTATTATCAGGGGATGTCTTATTTTGGGGGGAACAGGGTAAGTTATCCGACTCGTACGGTGTTTATGAATGAGTCCCAGTATAGTTGGCCTGCTGGATGAAAAATGTTGTCTACATGAGCTTCCGGCTTTATCTCTGGAGAATGCAGATCCTTTACAGTTTACATGTAAAGTACAGTTTACATGTAATGTAAAGTGATCCTAACACTTTACATTACAGTGTTAAATGTTCTCAGAACTGAAATAATTCCAGGTCCAGCACAAAGAATCTATTTTTTTTTTAAATTACAGAAACGACATGGAAACTATGCTACACCCACAAATCAAGAAATTTAGGGACCGTGTGGGAACAGAACTATGCCGGTTTTGTTTGTACCCATCCATCTTTCCCTGGTTAGCTCCATTTGTGGTTTTCTCCAGTTCCGTATTTTATCTCCAGTAATGAAAAGCTAACAACCAACCATTCACAGTGGACTAGTTGTGCTTAGAATTGTAAAAATAGACACTAGGCGTATGATGATTTGGATTCTATATACGTCTAACGTGTGGGTATCAAAAACTATTTTGAGACCGACTTCTGCCACCAGTGGCCTCCCACTGGCCAGTCCGCTCCCACAGAGAGGGTCTCCTCAGGGTACCATCGGCCAAGTTATGTTGGCTGGCGACACCCAGGGGGAGGGCCTTCTCTGTGGGAGCCCCACCCCTGTGGAATGAACTGCCCCCGGAAATACCTAAGATCTCCGACCTCCGGGTGTTTTGTTGCGCATTGAAGACCCTGTTGTTCCGCCAGGCCGGGCTATCAACATAATGATTTTAAATTGGGGTATTTTAAATTTTTGGGGTTTTAAACCGGCCAAATCTATTTAATTATTTTAATTTTTAATCATTGTTGTGTCTTGTGTTTTTAAATTGGCTGTACACCGCCCTGAGTCCTTCGGGAGAAGGGCGGTATAGAAATAAAATTATTATTATTATTATTATTATTATTATTATTATTATTATTATTATTATTATTATTATTATTATTATTATTATTATTATTTTCCCCCGGGGGCAAAATCATCTGAAGGGGGCAGGTTGAAAAAGTCAAAATCGGTGGATTCACTTGTGCAGTCGTCGCCACCATTTTGTAGGAGAAGGAGTTGGCAGAACCTGGGGGTGGAGTGAAAAGAGGTAGCAGCCTAGAATCCTTACATAGTCACAAATAAACTCCCTTGAATTCCATTGACCCTGATCAGGTGCCAACACTTAGTTGAGAAGATGCATAGGCTCACCTGACAATTTTAACTTTTTGACATCTCTTCCCCCCCTCCGCCCACATTTTTTTATACGTCTGGTCCAGTGGTGGGTTGCCCCCGGTTCGGACCGGTTCTATAGAACCAGTAGTAAAACCGGAGGGAGGCTCCGCCCACCCACCGCAACATCATCAAAATGCTTCTGTGCATGCACAAGCGAAGTGAGCGGCCCCGTTGCGCTCAAGTGAAGCACACGCCCCCATTGTGAACCGGTAGTAAAGTTAAGTAGAACCCACCTTTGCTCTGGCTGCTGGATGAGTTCAGTCAATCACTTAAAATAACCGAATCCTAAAAGCTACTTTTCCTTTAATCCATTTTAGAGTTAGAACTGAAAAATGAATCCAGAAGTTACAGGGGGAAATGTTATCATTAACTTTGAGGGTTTTTTTCCACCAATAAAACTGTTAATAAGGAGAAAAAAAAAACAGATTGTTATCAAAATGTCCCCTCACAGATCAAAACTATAAGGAAAATGGCTGAAGACACTAAGGAGAAAACATTGGAGATTCATGGAAAACTGGAGAAAAGTAAATATCAAATCGAAAACGAAAGAGAAAGCATGAAAAAGCTGATCAAGAGACTAAGGAACTTTTTGCTAGGTAAATGGGCTATTCTTCCTCTCCCGTTTTCAGTATATGTCACGCAAAATAAATTCAGCATAGCAGGCACGTTAACAAAATAAAAATGATGTTATTTAGATCAATTGTGGCCCCCTTTCAATTAAAAATAAGATGATTTAGCTCATATTTGAACAGTTGTTCTCGGGGGGGATTCAGCCGGTTCGGACTGAATCCCGGATATTAATTTTAATCTGGTTCGGCGAACCGGTAGTTCCAAGGACTGGCTGACCTCACCCACCCCGCCCCGCCCCTCCCTGGGCGACTCCAGGAAAGCCTCCGGAGACTGGGGAGGACAAAAAACAGGCCTACCGGAGGGTGCGTGAAGCGAACCAGTTGTTACAACTGGTGAATCCCACTACTGGTTGTTCTTCATATCGTGAACTGACTATTCAGAGTAATTGAGGTATATTTTAACACTATAAAAGTGTGTGTGGGGGGGTCTGTGTATATACACACACAGAATACTAATAAATAATACACTAATGTGTATAAACACAAACAAGAATACCAATAAATAATTAGATGCCCAATTTTAATCCATAATGCTGGCAGGGGAATTCTGGCAACTGAGTTCCCCACATCTTAAGGTCTGAGGTTGAGAAATATTGATCTAAAACAACGCACAAAAAAGAACAATTAGATAATAAAACATTATTATTATTATTATTATTATTATTATTATTATTATTATTATTATAATTATTATTATTATTATTATTATTTAATCTTTAGTGAGATTCACAGCCTTTGAGGCTGGTTAATAGCTCAGCAGCTCGAATCCTAACCAAGGACCTAGGAACTGTTAAGGTATCGTCGGAGGATGTAAGCTGTTCCGAGTAAGGTGGTTTTTTGTAGAGTCAAAATGTTCAAGTCCGGCAAATTTAGAATTTCTAAATAGCGGGGTAGCCCTTCGGGTATTGCTCCAAGGGCTCCAATTACAATCGGGACAATACACGATTTCTTTTTCCACAGTCGCTCAACTTCAATTTGCAAATCCCGGTATTTTGTGATGTATTATTATTATTATTATTATTATTATTATTATTATTATTATTATTAATGGGTGGTGCGGTGGTTAGCATGCAGTATTGCAGGCAAACTCTGCCCACTGCTAAGAGCTTGATCTTGACTGGCTCAAGGTTGACTCAGCCTTCCGTTCTTCCGAGGTTGGTAAAATGAGGACCCAGATTGTTGGGGGCAAGACTGACTCTGTAAACTGCTTAGAAAGGGATGCAAAAAGTATGAAGCGGTATATAAATCTAAGTGCTAGTGCTATTGTTAATTAAGCTGTGGTGGCACAGTGGTGAGAATGCAATATTGCAGGCTAACTCTGCCGACTACCAGAGGTTCGATCCTGGCCGGCTCAAGATTGACTCAGCCTTCCATCCTTCTGAGGTCAGTCAAATGAGGACCCAGATAATTGGGGGCCATATGCTGACTCTGTAAACAACTTAGGCCTGTAAAGAGTATGAAGCGGTATATAAGTCTAAGTGCTAGTGCTATTGTTATTTAAGCTGTGATGGCACAGTGGTGAGAATGCAGTATTGCAGGCAGACTCTGCCCACAGCCTGGAGTTCGATCCTGACCAGCTCAAGGATCCTTCCATCCTTCCACAGTCGGTCAAATGAGGACCCAGATTGTTGGGGGCAATGTGCTGACTCTGTAAACCCCTTAGAGAGAGCTGTAAAGCACTGTGAAATGGTATACAAGTCTAAGGGCTATTGTTATTTAAGCTGTGGTGGCGCAGTGGTTAGAATGCAGTATTGTGGGCTAATTCTGCCAACTGCCAGCAGTTCGATCCTGACTGGCTCAAGGTTCAGTCAACCTTCCATCCTTCCGAGGCGGGTAAAATGAGGACCCAGATTGTTGGGGGCAATAAGCTGACTCTGTAAACTGCTTAGAGAGGGCTGTGAAGCACTGTGAAGCGGTATATAAGTTTAGGATGCCAAACAGTGATCCTACATGCTTTTCTCCTCACTTTTCTAAGAGGAAAGTGCCCCACCGGAGGATATAGAAAAAGTTGCAAATTATGTTCTGGCCATCAAGATGGATGAGGGACCTCGGGAGCTGCTAGACCTGCTCAACAACCTCAAGAGTCTCATGACACATTGTGAGGACCGCACAGAATATACCAAAAACTTAAAGAAACGAAAGGAAGAGGCAGAGAAGCTTTTGAAGAAAGCCCAAGAAGCTGAGTAAGTACTGTGTTTTCTTATTTGTACTGAGACTACAGGTAGTCCTTGACTTACAACAGTTCGCTTAGTGACCATTCAAAGTTACGACGGTACTGAAAAAGTGACTTACGGCCATTTTTCACAATTATGACCAATGAATCATCCCCATAGTCAGATGATGAGGATGGTGGCGCGGCAGACTAAAGCACTGTTATTAACAGTTATTAACATCAGCTGCCTGCAATTACTGCAAGTTCAAATCTCACCAGGCTCAAGGTTGACTCAGCCTTCCATCCTTTGTAAGGTAAGTAAAATGAGGACCCATATTGTGGGGGCAATAAGCTGACTTTGTATAAATATACAAAAGTATGAAGGCTATTGCTTAACGCATTGTAAGCCGCCCTGAGTCTCCAGAGAAGGGCGGCATATAAATCAATTTTTTAAAAAAATTATTTGCAATAAAGATTCATTTGGTTTGTTTCGTTGGGTTCTCTTAATTTCTCCAATTATTGTATTCTGCTTCCAATCAATAGTCCTAGCATGCGACTTTCAAGGTCTCTCTCTTTTTTTTTTTAAACTCAGGGGTAAAACGAAAGCTCTCACCGCATCTGACAAAATTATAACCCACCTGAAAGAAGTAGAAAATACTCAGAGAAAAGCCCAAGATGCCTTGGCAACTTTCAACGAGAAAATAGAAGAAACCATAACCAATATTTCAGAGGTATCCTCATAGCCCACTCAAAGATTGTAAATGAAAGCATGTGATATTTAGCTATGGAGATTCTCAGTCATCCAGGTCATAGTTGTCCCAAAGGTGTTTTTTTTCAAGAGGCAATTGGACTTTCTGGTTTTTCTTTTGAAGACGTTTCGCTTCTCATCCAAGAAGCTTCTTCAGCTCTGACTGAATCCTTCCATTCCCCACTATTCCCCACCAGTCCACACCATGGGAACATGTGATATTTACCATATGTTTTGGAGTATAAGACACACTTTTTTCCCTCCAAAAAAGAGGCTGAAAATTTGGGTGCGTCTTATACTCTGAATGTAACCCTGCCCACCTGCTTGCCCCCACCCTTCGGCCTCCACGTGTCCTCTTCCTGGCTGCAGAGATTGCCACTGACAATGGCTTGTGTTTTCAGCCTCCAAACGCTCCATTTGAGAGCCCTTCAAGGCTGCAGGGATTGGCAAAGCACATCGCCACCCATTGCTGCCAGAAAACACAACGTGTTTGGAGGCTGAAAACGCAACGCACGGTGTCCAAAATGGCTACCCGGAACAGCTGCTGCCTTCTCTTACCCCTTCCATGCTTTACCTGCTTTAAGCACTGGAGCTCCCTCCGACGATCAGCTGTGCTTTTGAAGCTGTTTTTCAGCCCCAACGCATCTTCCGTGCTTTGCCTGCTTTTCTAATTGCTGCTCCTCCGACGATCAGCTGTGCTTTAGAAGCTGTTTTTCAGCCCCAACGCATCTTCCGTACTTTGCCTGCTTTTCTAATTGCTGCTCCCTCTGATGATCAGCTGTGCTTTAGAAGCTGTTTTTCTGCCCCAACGCATCTTCCGTGCTTTGCCTGCTTTTCTAATTGCTGCTCCCTCCGACGATCAGCTGTGCTTTAGAAGCTGTTTTTCAGCCCCAACGCATCTTCCGTACTTTGCCTGCTTTTCAATTGCTGCTCCCTCTGATGATCAGCTGTGCTTTAGAAGCTGTTTTTTAGCCCCAACCAGCCCCAACCTCAAAACCAGCGAGCGAACTAATGTGCTGAAGGTGACCAGGCTAAGGAGTCTAGCCAGATGAATACCTGGTAGGCAGAATTTTTTTTCCCATTTTCCTCCCCAAAAACTAAGCTGCGTCTTATACTCCAGTGAGTCCTATGCTCCGAAAAATACGGTAATTTTTTTAATATTCTCTTGTCTTTTTCATTCATTGTCTTCTAATAATCAGTGGCAACCCTTTTTACTAGTTATGTTTCTCGGGGCGCAGGCTGAGAACCAAATGAAGAAGGCTGACACGGAGTTGCAAGCTTTTCCAGGAAAACAGTCCAAGCTGGCAGATGAAATAAGTTCCTTGAAGACCAAAATGGAGAGGAACAGAATCCAAGCCACAGATGCAAGATCAAAGGCAGAAGAAGCCCAAACTCAAGCAACAGCTAGTAATAAGGTAAAATGCCATTTTAAATGCCCTTGTTTATCCCCCCCCCTGAAAAATGGGAGTTATGACCATTTTTCACACTTCCAACCACTGTCGAATTCCCTACGGTCTGTTCTGACCTAAGCTTCCCCAGCAGCATGAAACCGAGTCCTCGTTCCGAATAACCCCTTTTATTTAATTTACAGTGAATTCCTCTCCAGCAAAGTCTTTCCTCTCCCGCAGTCTTTCAAGATAGTTCACAATTACCGACCTTTATCAGGCTTGGAGAGCGTCCAGGCCGATATCTTTCAGACTCCACAATACTTGGCAAGAATGCAGTAATGAACTAATTTTAAATGTTTTAATTGGTTTGTATTTTTAATTTTGGGCCAAATTTATATATATTTTAATTGTTTTTTAATATTTGTATTTCATGTTTTTTAATTCTGGCTGTACACCGCCCTGAGTCCTCAGGGAGAAGGGCGGTATATAAATTTAAAAATAAATAAATAAATAAATAAATAAATAAATAAATAAATAAATAAATAATTGTCTCCTGCAAACTCCACTCCCCTTTCGCTCCTCTTTTATTCCCTCTGGGAGGGGCCATTCATCGTCCAACTGTGGCCTTACTCCCAAGTCGACCCTTGTTCTTTAGCTGTTCCTTTCATCTGGCAACTCTGTGCATGGGCACACTGGGAACAGGCTCCAGCTGTTTGTCTGCCTCACTGATGTCTGACTGCAAAGGCAGCTCATAACTGGCATACGGCCCTGGCTCTCTCTCTGCCTCTGACGCAGAGCCCTCATCAGAGCCCTCCCCAGACTCCAGGACTGGTCCATGTTCTTCCCCAACTTCCTCACTCTCCGAATCTGCTGCCAGCTCCACTGGCCACTGGCGGGCCACAACACGGTTACATGATCAAAATTTGGATGCATTCATACATACTGCGTTCCTTGTGTTTTTAGGAACTTGCTAATCTTGAACATGAATACAGTAACTTGCAAGACAAACTCCTGACCACCGGATTTTCATTAGAAATCTTGGAGAAACTCAACTGGTTGAAAAAAGAGGCAGAAGAATTGGCTAATGAGACTGCAGAGAAAGCGAAAAGAATCACAGGTAATTTAGACACCTTGTAGGCACATAGATAAAGGTAAAGGTTTTCCCCACACACGCATGCTAGTCAGAGAATAGATGGGGGCGGGGCCAGTCAGAATTTTTACTACCGGTTCTCCGAACTACTCAAAATTTCTGCTACCAGTTCTCTAGAACCTGCTGAAACCCACCTCTGGATACGACATCATCTATCTCCAGTATAAAAAAGATGTTGAGACTCTAGAAAGAATGCAGAGAAGAGCAACTAAAATAATTAGGGGACTGGAGGCTAAAACATACAATGAACGGTTGCAGGAACTGGGCCTGGCTAGTCTAGTGATGAGAAGGACCAGGGGAGACATGATAGCAGTCTTCCAATATTTGAGGAGCTGCCACAGAGAGGAAGGGGGGGTCAAGCTATTCTCCAAAGCACCTGAAGGCCAGACAAGGAATAATGGATGGAAACTGATCAAGGAGAGAGTCAACCTAGAAATAAGGAGAAATTTTCTGACAGTGAGAACAATCAACCCATTTGATTGTTGCCTTCAGAAGTTGTGGGAGCTTCATCACTGGAAGCTTTCAAGAAGAGACTGGACTGCCATCTGTCAGAAATGGTGTAAGGTCTCCTATTTGGGCGTGGGGGTTGGACTAGATGATCTACAAGGTCCCTTCCAACTCTGATAATCAGTTTACCGCTGTTTACATGCATTGCTTTGGTTATTTTTAGATCTGGAAAAGAAGATACAAGATCTGAACCAGATTAAACAGGAGAAAGCTGATCAGCTGAAGCAACTGGAGGACCAAGTTATAGCTATTAAAAATGAGATCGCTGAGGAATCCAACAGATATGCTATTTGTAAAAGTTAGATTCCAAGAAGACGACATCTTGCGGGAAATCGCTGAATTTGTTCAGTCTGTAAATGGTTTGTAATAATGATGAGCATTAGATAAGCTACGTAGTTATTATAACGCAAAGGTGGTACAGTATATACTGTATACAGGTAGTCCTCGATGTACGACCACAAAGGAGCCCAACGGTTCTGTTGCTAAGCAAGACATTTGTTGAGTGAATTTTCATGACCTTTCCTGCCACCGTTGTTAAGTGAATCACTGCAGTTCTTAAGTTAGTCACACGGTTGTTAAGTGAATCCGGCTTCCCCATTGATTTTGCTTGTCAGAAGGCCGCAAAAGGGGATCACATCATAAATACGAGTCAGTTGTCAAACAGCTGGAGTTTGATCACGTGACCATGGGGATGCTGCAATGATCGTAAGTGTGGAAAAACGGTCATGAGTCACTTTTTTCCAGTGCCATTGTAACTTCGAACGGTCACTAAATGAATTGTTGTATGTGGAGGACTAGCTGTACTTAGTAGACGGTGTTCTGAGGTAAATCTTACTCCCATTTATTCCAAAGCACGTCTCTTTAAATTCAGAGCCTCATTCTAAGAATATACAGTTAGTCCTTGGCAAGCGACTCATATTTATGACGGTTCCATGGTCCCGGGATCAAGTGATACCCTTTTGTGATCTTCTGACAAGTAAAGTTGATGGGGAAAGCCTGATTCACTTAACAACCGTGTTTATAACTTAACAATAACGAGCACATCGGCACCAACTATCTTACAAGAATGCAGGTTGTGAGGATCTAAGTTTTACCTCAGGTAATCCTCGATTTATGACCACAACTGAGTCCAAAATTTCTGTTGCTAAGTGAGAGAGTTGTTAAGTGAGTTTTGGCTCACTGTACGACCTTTCTTGCCCCCACCGTTAAGTGAATCACTGCAAGATTGTTGGTGCCTATGTGCTCGTATGTATCATGCATTGTTTTCACTATGAGATAGGCCCATCCGCAGTTTCCACTACCGATTCGCTCAAACCGGTCTGAACCGGCTCTGCTTATGACCATTGCAGTATCCCCATGTGCCCGTGATCAAAATTTGGATGCTTGGCAACTAGTTCATATTTATGACGGTTGCAGTGACGTCATCCCCTTTTGTGACTTTCTTGACAACCCAAATCAATGGGGAAGCTAGATTCACTTAACAACCGTGTTACTCACTGAACAACTGTGAGGTTTCACTTAACCACAGTGGCATGGCAAGAAAGGTCATAAAATGGGACAAAATTCACTTACCAACTGTCTTGCTCAAGCCAATTTTATGAGTCTATGTTTCAAGTCACGGTTTTGTTCCGCCCGAGCAGGAAATTATAAGGAACAGTATTAAAGGGTGCAAATTGATTTGAAAGAGACACCTCGCAACTTGCCCCTCCCCAGAAGTTTATTTTAAGATTCTTAAAGCAGTTGGGTCAAATCAGGTAGCTACTTTCCTGGTTCACAAGAGGTACTTCAAACATACTTCAATAGTAGGCAAAGCACTTCTAAACCATTTTGAATTAAGCTCAAACCTGTGCATGTACAGACATACAATTTTCTTCTCTGTAAGGTTCCAGGTGTGCATACACAGAGCATTGTTTAACATTCCCCTCCAAATTTACTAAAACTAGGGTAATCCTTTTTTGCACATATTAATTTAAAGCTAAATAAGATTAAAATGGTGTGGCTGTTGCTTTAATATACTCAAACATCTTAAGCAGCTAGATAGAAGTTGTTTTGGTCATAAACCACAGTTCAATTTTTAATTGGCTTGGAAGTTATAGCAACACTACCTATTCCACATATTACAATGATACAAATTCTCAGTGTGCGAACGTACACACACACTTGCCTGAACAAAATTTGATCGTTGTGTTTGTGTTGATTCTGTTGTTCATTGGATCATTTTAGTCTGGGCTGCTTGTCTGATTTAATGTTTTTAGATTTTTTTTGATTGTTTTTTCCCCATTTTTATGCTCCAGTTTTCAGAGTCTCCTGGAGTTGATTAGCTAATAAATTTAGAATAAAAATGTTTTATAAGCTTATGCTTGTTAACATTATTATTATTATTCATTGTTTTAATGTTTTACAAGCTTTTATTGTTTTAAAGTCTTACTGGATTTCAAGGTTTGTAAGCCAGCAGACTCGCTTCTTAGCAAGATGGGTGGCATACGTCAAGTAGATGATAGATAGATAGATAGATAGATAGATAGATAGATAGATAGATAGATAGATAGATAGATAAATAGATAGAAGGAAAGAGAGATGATAGAGAAGATAGATAGTAGATGGATGGATGGATGGATGGATGGTTTTGGATAGATAGATAGATAGATAATAGATAGATAAAAGAGAGATGATAGAGAACATAGATAGTAGATAGATAGATAGATAGATAGATAGATAGATAGAGAGATGATAGAGAACATAGATAGTAGATAGATAGATAGATAGATAGATAGATAGATAGATAGATAGATGGATGGATGGATGGATGGATGGATGGATGGTTGGTTGGTGGATAGATGAATGGATGATGGATAGATAGATAGATAGAAAGAGAGATGATAGAGAAGATAGATGATAGATAGATAGATAGATAGATAGATAGATAGATAGATAGATAGATGGATGGATGGTTGGTTGGATAGATAATGGATGGATGGATGGATAGATAGATAGATAGATAGATAGAGAGAGAGAGAGATGATAGAGAAGATAGATAGTAAATAGATAGATAGATAGATAGATAGATAGATAGATAGATAGATGATAGATAGATAGATAGATAGATAGAGATAGATAGAGCCTGTAGTACAGTGGACTAAAGCACTGTTATTAACAGATTAACATCTGCTGCTTGCAATTACTGCAAGTTCAAATCTCACCAGGCTCAAAGTTGACTCAGCCTTCCATCCTTTCAAAGGTAGGTGAAATGAGGACCCAGATTGTGGGGGCAATAAACTGACTTTGTATAAATATACAAAAGTATGAAGGCTATTGCTTAACGCATTGTAAGCCGCCCTGAGTCTCCGGAGAAGGGCGACATATAAATTAAGGCAAAAAAAAAATAAATAATAGATAGATAGATAGATAGATAGATAGATAGATAGATAGATAGACAGACAGACAGACATACATACATACTTACATACATACATAGCTACATAGATAGATAGATGATAGATGGATAATAGATGGATGATAGATGGATAATAGAAATGAAGGAAGGAAGGAAGATAGACAGATGATAGGTAGGTAGGTAGGTAGGTACTGTAGGTGGATGGATGGATGGATGGATGGATGGATGGATGGATGGATGGATGGATGGACAGGAAGCAAGCAAGGAAGGAAGGAGGGAGGGAGGGAGGGAGGGAAGGAAGATGGATGGATGGACGGACAGGAAGGAAGGAAGGAAGGAAGGAAGGAAGGAAGGAAGGAAGGAAGGAAGGAGGATGTATGCGTGGGAAGGTTGGGTGGGTGGGTAGGTAGATATCTATCTATCTATCTATCTATCTATCTATCTATCTATCTATCTATCTATCTATCTGATAGATAGGTAGAGCCACAAATAATGAAAACCTATCACAAACTCCGGTGTTCATACCTGCTCAATTTTAACAGCAAACAGAACAGGAATGCGGGTCAGCTAAGTATCCAGCAGATCAAGTCTGCATCCATTTTGGTGTCTAGCATCAATTAGTTTGGATCTAAACCAGATCCAAAGGCGATTTACTTCGACAGACCTTTAGAATAGTTTGACACCCACTCAAAGTAATGCCATTCACGCAGCACATCTTATCGCTTGCATGACTCCGCGAAATCAGTTGCATTACCTTGGGACATAAAGTGCCTGATGGGAATAAATAGCATTGGCCTCACAGTTATTATTAGGAGTTGAATAAAACTAACGAAGGGGAGAAGCAACCTAGAACTAAGGAGTAACTTCCTAACAGCGAGAACAATTAACCAATGGAACGACTTGCCTTCAGAAGTTGTGGGTGCTTCTGCTCCATCATTGAAGGCTTTTAAGAAGAGAGTGGACAGCATTTGTCTGAAATGGTATAGGATCTCCTGCGCAAGCTGGGGATCGGACTAGATGACCTCCAAGGTCCCTTCCGAATTCTGTTATTCTATATTCTACAATATGTTCAATTTGCAGGTAAAAAGGTCCATGGTGGCTATAGCAGTATTTAAAACACTAGATGGCAGCAGTATCTTTATAATATAATTGCTTCCTTTGTATTTACATCTTCCTTCGTATTTTACGAATTGTTCCAAATTTTTTTTAAAAAACCGAATGACATGAAATATTTTGCAACGTGGGACTGGTGACACTTGGTATGAATTGAGGGAAAATCAGTGGGCTGAAACCAAGGAGATGGCTACTGAGCAGCTATTAAAATTATATGCGCAATTATTCAATCGTGTTACAGAAGGCTGGGCAAAATTTGTAAATAATTCCAGAAAGTTAGGTTTCTATTTCCTAGGAAAACATGGCGGGTTCAAATCAATGATGGGAAGAGACCTTTCTTCATTAATTCAATGAGCAGCTCAGGGATAGTTTAGTTTATTATTTATTATTATTATTCAAAAACCAGTTTAAGCATATCAAAACACACACACCAGGGATGAAATCCAGAAGGTTCTGACAGGTTCTGGAGAACCGGTAGCGGAAATTTTGAGCAGTTCGGAGAACCGGCAAATACCACCTCTGGATGGCCCCAGAGTAGGGAGGGAATGGGGATTTTGCTATATCCTTCCCCCAGGAGTGGGGAGGGAATGGGGATTTTGCAATATACTTCCCCCAGGACTGGGGTGGGAATGGGGATTTTGCAATATCCTTCCCCTGGAGTGGGATGGGAATGGGGATTTTGCAATATCCTTCCCCAGGAGTGGGGAGGGAATGGGGATTTTGCAATATCCTTCTCCAGGTGTGGGGTGGGAATGGGGATTTTGCAATATCCTTCCCCAGGAGTAGGGTGGGAATGGGGATTTTGCAATATCCTTCCCCCAGGAGTAGGGAAGGAATGTGGATTTTGCAATATCCTTCCCCAGGAGTGGGGAGGGAATGGGGATTTTGCAATATCCTTCCCCAGGAGTGGGGTGGGATTGGGGATTTTGCAATATCCTTCCCTAGGAGTGGGGAAGGAATGGGGATTTTGCAATATCCTTCCCCCAGGAGTGGGGTGGGAATGTGGATTTTGCAATATCCTTCCCCTGCCACGCGCCCACCAAACCACACCACACCCACCAAGCCACACCACACCCACCAAGCTACGCCCACAGAACCAGTAGTAAAAAAAATTGGATTTCACCACTGACACACACACCTACACACACATACCCCTCAGTCAGTTACTGTAAAATAGGAAGTTAATCTATTTGTCCAGCTAGCCCATCATAACCAGTGGTGGGATTCAGCCGGTTCAAGCGAACCAGTAGTAGTGACCTGCAGATGGGCCCACTCACCTGCCCAGGCGCAATTCCATCCTATATCGCTGTGTTTTTGACATCGCACGAATGCATGGATGGCGCAAGTGTGCGAGTTGCCATGTTGTTTGATGTCGTACATATGCATGGACGGCACGCATGAGTGAATTGCCGTGATCTGTGATGCCGTACAGATGTGCGGATGGCACGCGCAGCAGAGGTGGGTTTCAACAGGTTCTGACCAGTTCTGGAGAAACAGTAGTAAAAATTCTGACTGGCCCCACCCCCATCTATTCTCTGCCTCCAAAGTCCCAGCTAATCAGGAGGAAATGGGGATTTTGCAGTAACCTTCCCCTGGATTGGGGATGAAATTGAGATTTTACAGTATCCTTCCCCTGCCATGCCCACCAAGCCACACCCCCAAAGCCATGCCACGCCCACCAAGCCACACCCACAGAACCGGTAACACATTTCCCGTTCTGGCCGAACCGGTTTGTTACAGTATGTGAAGCCCACGTCTGATCGTAGCCCATTCTGATCAACAGTCATCTTCCAGTAAAAACCAAACACCATCTGATTATTTTAAAAAAACTACCAGAAACATAAGAATTATTCCCCAATAATAAAATAGTCACTCCCCAGTTCCTGAAAAACTGTTGGCAGTCTGCATCATCTTCAAATTTCTCTTTCGATGCTGAGGAAAAAGAACTCTTAGCTGCTATAAATTCTTGTTGAGAGCCCTCCATCAATGAAAGGATAATATAAAGGAAGCTTATTTATCAAAATAATAAAGGCAAGATGAAAATAATCTAAATGAAATTAAACTAAAATTAAATAGGCATCCTTTAAAATTTGGACGGACAAAAAACGAAGCAGTTAGCCCTGCCAGGAATCTCAAAAGTCAAATTCTAGAATTTTAATAAAATTACACAAGTCCTGTTTGTTTATGTCTCAACTCACAGTAATTTACGACACTGAGAAGTTGGAATTTCCTTTCAGATGGGAAATATGTCTTCTACCCCGACTCTTGTTGTGACTTGGCTGATAACACAACATCAGGATTGTCGTTTCAGACTTTGTCAGTAACGACTTTCCCATTGGCAGTAATCCTTGTGAACAAACAGATTTTATTCTTAGATTATCCCCATCGCCAGAAGTCGGGGGAAAAATTGTTGTAAGGGTTTCCTTCCTTCTACAAGTTGTAACACTGGAAAAGTTGTTTAAAAGAGTATTTCTCAATAGCCAGGCAGCCAAGATTTTTATCCAGTGAAGACAAAACATTCTCAGCCAGGAGATTTATCATTGTTTAGTAGGAAGATTTATAGCAGGATTTTGTAAACGCAAAAGTTAAAATAGATTTTAAAAAGTGTCCCATAGTGAAAACAATGCATGATACATACAAACACATTGGCACCAACACTCTTCCAAGAATGCAAGGTGGGAGGATCGAAGTTTTACCTCAGGTAATCCTCGATTTATGACCACAACTGAGTCCAAAATTTCTGTTGCTAAGTGAGAGAGTTGTTAAGTGAGTTTTGGCCCACTGTAGACCTTTCTTGCCCCCGCCGTTAAGTGAATCACTGCAGTTGTTAAGTTAGAAACATGGTTGTTAAATGAATTGGGCTTTCCCCATCAATTTTGCTTGTCAGACGGTCACAAAAGGAGATCACGTGATTCTGGGACCAGGGGTGGGTTCTACTTACCTTTACTACCGGTTCGCAGCGGGGCCAGGCGTGCACACTTGCTATAGAACCAGTAGTAAAACTGGTGGGAAGCCCCACCCACCGACGTTCTGGTGACGTCATAAATATGAGATAGTTGCCAAGCTTCTGAATTTTGATCACGAGACCAAGGAAATGCTTCAACGGTCGTAAGTGTGAAAAACGAACATAAGTCGCTTTTTTCAATGTAACTTCGAATGGTCACGAAATGAACTGTTGTAAGTCAAGGACAAACTGTACTACAGTTTTTCCCATTTAAAAAAAAAATATGAAGGCAGAAACGACACCCTTACATATTTCTGTTCTGACAGAATTTCACATAAAAATTACAAGCAATGCAGATCAAGATTGCCATCTTCATCGGGATTTTAATAGATTTAAAATATCTTTGATTAACCAGTTACAGTCAAGTTTGATCTACAGAGCATTAAATTAAGAGTGAGGTTAAGATTTAGACTTTTTTGTTTTGAAATTACGGTGCCAGTTCCCATTATTTGGAGAAAATGTTAAGTTTACACACGGAGTGATTTGACGCCGCAGGGAAATTACGCATAGCTTTCTTAAAGGAGTAACGGAAATTAGAAGATAAGCAGATACGCTTACAACTTCACTGCACTGCATACGGAAACAAAATGGAGGAGACTGGAATAAATGACAAGAATACGGAATATATTGCAAAACACAACGCCATCCAGGTATTTCCCGCATTCTGTACAGGTCGTCCTCATTGAGCGACGGTCCTGTTTAGTGACGGTTTGCTGTTACGATGGTGAGGAAAAAGTAACAATCCTCCGGTTTATAACCTTTGCGGGTCTGTGAAAGAAAAAGAAAATTTAAAACCATCAGCAGGGTCGCTATTTCACTCAGCGACCGTTGCCGGTTCCAATTTTGGTCGCTAAACAAGGACTACCTGTAAGTATAACATTACTTATTAGTGAGCTTACTAAGTTCCATTTCCAGGAAAGTGTATGTATGTGTGTTATGCAGAATGCAATAGAGAATGTATAAAACTGCATTCTAATTTGCTTAACTTTGAATAAGTGTGAATGGCCACTTGGGAAATTTTTATTTCATTTCTATTTTAAAGAAAAATGGAGCACTCCTACAGTTTTAAGCTGCAGTCCTCTGAATGTTTCCTCATAATGACTCTTAGTGTTCCGCCCCAGCTACGGACCCCAAAGAACGCAGCACACACAAAGTCCGTTCAAATCTTAGTTTACTAAATAAACCAGTTTTTTACAATGGTTGTTAATTAACTGCATTAACAGCTGCCAAGAATTCAAAGAATAATACTGAAAGCTTACTGTGGTTGGCAGAATGCCCAGAAACAATTTGCAGGAAGCTGATAAGATAAGCAAGGCAAGACACGAAGGTATGTGAAGAAAGTTGTTCCCTGCAAATTGCTTCAGTCAGCGTACATCCTTAAATAGGCTAAGGGAGTGGCCAATTAGCCCCAAGCCTTACTCTCGAGGAGACCTCCTCCTGCACGCCCGTGCATTGAGAAGAGGCTCCTCCTCTTCGTCCTCGTCACTTAAGGTAGGTTCTGGAGGTTCTAAAGGCCCTGGCTGAATCCCCATCTCTGGCACCACATCTTCTCGAGCCTCCTCATTGTCTGACTCGAGTGCCAGCTGCACAGGCTGCTGGCGCAGCACCACACCAGCCTCCTCGCTGTTGGAATCAGCTACTAGCTACACAGGCCACTGACAGGGCACAACACTTAGTGGTGTTTTTTCCAGGGGTGGGCTTCAGATCCTTTAGCAACGGGTTTGCTGCCTCGTTGCTAGGTGGGCATGGCCATGGTGGGCGTGGCCTAGTCGGCCGCCTGCACCATTTTTTTCGCCCTCCCCAGGCTCCGGAGGCTTTCCTCGAGCCTCCAGAAGGGTGAAAATTGCTTCTCCCGGGATCTGGAGGCCCTCCGGAGGCCGGAAACAAGCCTGTTTCCGGACTTCCGGAACCTTTGGTAGGCCCATTTTTTGCCTTCCCAGGCCCACCATGTGGCCCCTGCACTTACCTGGAATGATGAACAGGCTGTGTGAAGACTCCTGGGAGGGACAGGGTGGGGTGGGCGTGGCCAGCCAGGGGTGGCATTTGGGGGTTCGCCGAACCCCGGAGATCCTTGGCTAGAGGATCGCCCGAACCCGGCCAAACCCCCAGGAGCCCACCCTTGGTTTCCTCCCCATGTTTAGTTTTCTTTAATCCTTGTAATATGTGCATGTTTTCTTAATTGTACAGCCACTGCTGTGTTATTTGCGATGGCTTGTTATACTGGACTAATAAAATATAATTTAATAAAGTAATTTTTTTAATGCATGCAAAAATAATTTTTTTTCTAAAATTGATATTCTGTCCAAGGGATACACTATTATTTTATTTCATTATTTCATTCTTTCTTTCTTTCTTTCTTTCTTTCTTTCTTTCTTTCTTTCTTTCTTTCTTTCTTTATTTATTTATTTAATAAAAAAAATTATTATTATTTTTAAAATACACAAACAAACATACAATACATCTTTTCTGAACAGAATATTGGTCTGGTCATAAATTTATACAAATTTTTGTTCACCTCTAACACAATTTTATGTATTCGTTTTTTTACCATAGTATTTGTTCTTTCTAATTTTAATAAACCAATATTATTACCCTTCATCCTAACCTCTAATCTTGGTATAATTCAATTTTTCTTTTTCCTCCCTAAGTTTGAACCTCTAAATTTAAATTCTCACAACATAATACATAATACAATTATTTCCTTCAATTCCCTTATTCTGGTCACAAAACCAATTGCGCATAAATCTTAACTCAGATGTTCCAACTGTTACAATCTTGTATATTAAGCTTATTTATATTTCTGAATCTTGTTTCAATTCTCAAACATCCGTACATGTTACCATTACCTCATATTAGCTTAATTATTATTTTTTTTCCCTAAAATTGATATTCTGTCCAAGGGATACACTATTATTTAATTTCATTATTTATTTATTTTTTTTAACAGAAAAAAGAAGGTAGGAAAACACTGAGGGCTTTGTTTGGAAAATTCCAGGCCACAAAAGGTTAACCGGAAAATTCCATGCCGGAGAAGAGGAATTGCATGTTTCACTTGGAAGCAGATGTACATAGATCACTAATGTTGTTTTTTTTTTTTTAAACAAACTAGAATTGAAAATGTCCAGGTGTTTAAAGGAATAATGTAGAGAACTGTTTCTCAAGTTTGACAATTTTAAAGATGTATGGATTCAATTCTCAGCTGGTCGGAAAATTCTGGGAGTTAATGTCCACACACCTTGTTAAAAGTTAAGTTGCCAAGGTTGAGAAACACTGACGTAGAGTATGCCTTTATGAAAATCTTGAAGGCCTTCTCGAAAAATGAGCATGAAGTAATATTATTATTTTATTATTATTTATTCGATTTATATCCCGCCCTTCTCCTAGTGGACTCAGGGCGGTGCACAGCCAGAACTAAAACACATATCAATACAAAATTTAATATTATTAAAAGAATTAAATAACGGTGGCCCAAAAATTTAAAACATTGAAAACTAAAACCCATTTGACAATTTAAAAAGCTAAAAAAGATTAAAAAGGGGGGGGGTTCACGCCAGCCCTACTTGATGGAAAAGTTTTTAGGGCACGGCGAAAAACCCGGAGATCCGATATCCTTCTTATCTCCAGGGGTAAATCGTTCCAGGGCAGGAGCTGCCACAGAGAAGGCCCTCCCCCTGGGGGTCGCCAGCCGACATTGCCTGGCTGACGGCACCCTGAGGAGTCCCTCTCTGTGGGAGCGTACTGGTCGGTGGGAGGATATCGGCGGCAGAAGGCGGTCCCGCAAATACCCAGGTCCCATGCCATGGAGCGCTTTAAAGGTGGTGACCAATACCTTGAAGCGCACCCGGAAGACCACTGGAAGCCAATGCAGCTCACGCAGGAGAGGTGTCACATGGGAGCGCCCCCTCGCTCCCATAATCCCCCGCGCGGCCGCATTCTGCACCAGTTGGAGCCTCCGGGTGCTCCTCAAGGGGAGCCCCATGTAGAGAGCATTGCAGTAGTCCAGGCGGGAAGTGACGAGTACCTGAGTGACTGTGCGTAAGGAGTCCCGATCCAGAAAGGGACGCAATTGTAATATAGAACAGAACAAAACAACAGTGTTGAAAGGGGCCTTAGAGGTCTTCTAGTCCAACCTCCTGCTGAATCAGGGAATTCTATACCGTTTCAGACAATGGTATAGAGCAGTGTTTTATACCGAGTTCAGAAATGGGGCGTGCTGGAAACCAGAAGAGCAGCCGTCCAGTGGACATGGCACGTTGGGAAGATTATCTTCTGGTTTCCGGCGTGTGCATGTGCACCAGCCACCTAGTTTTCCGGTTTCTGGCGCGCATGCGCTAGTGAAGACTTGCTGGCCAGTGTACATGTACTCACCGGAAACCAGAAGATCATCTTCCCGGCGCGCGCATGTGCCTCCGGCAGCTGCTCTTCTGGTTTCCAGCGCTCGCGTGTGCATGAAGACCAGCTGGCCGGTGCGTCAGAACCCGGAACAGCAACGGGAATTTGAAATCTAGACAAACATTATTGGAAGAAGGAATTCAAATTGATTGGTGGCCCTATTTACAAAACCGGCAATTATGCTCCCGAACCCAGGGGTGAAATCTAAAATTTGTTACTACCGGTTCTGTGGGCATCGCTTGGTGGGGGGGCGGGGGGGCTAATGTGACTGGGTGGGCGTGGCCAACTTTTTTTTTTTTTTTTACTTTTAAAAGCATTTTTTCTACAACCTTAAGAGGTTGCAGGAAAAAAATGCTTTTAGAAGCCTCTGACGATCAGGCAAGTCAGCTGGGATCGCCAGAGGCTTTTAAAGGCATTTTTTTTTCCTACAACCTCTTCGGCTGAAGGGGTTGCAGAAAAAAATGCTTTGAAAAGCCACTGACGATCCCAGCTGAGCCGCGCGATCGTCAGAGGCTTTTGTTTTTTTACTTTTAAAAGCATTTTTTTGGCCAAAGAGGTTGTAGAAAAAATGCTTTTAAAAGTAAAAAAAAACCAGCCTCTGATGATCGCGCGGCTCAGCTGGGCATGGGGGGTGTGTGTGTGCAGGGATTTTTGCTACCGGTTCTCCGAACCACCCGCCGCCATCGCTACCGGATCGAGCGATCCGGTCCGAACCGGGAGCATTTCACCCCTGAGCCCACCTTTGTTTATTGAGTCCTTTTCTGGAAAGGACCACCGGTTCCAAATCGGAAAAAACCTTGTGTGTATGTGTGTGTGTATGTTCCTGCCTGTGATGTTTTTAAAAAGACTGCATTGTTTTCCAAAAAGCCATTCTCATGGCCTTCCAGGTGCCCCAAAGTTTTTGAAACCTCCCCGTTAAAGATTTTCTGAACACCTGGTGTTAAGTCTTCTTTCCCTCAAAGGATCCACAACTTTCTCTCTCTCTCTCTCTCTCTCTCTAATTACAAATCTTTCTCTCCCGGTTAATTCCCAGAAAGCATCAATAATCCCAGCGGGAGGCAGGCAAACTGCTTTCATCTTGCATTTCGGCCGTACTCACCAACGTTTATTTACCGGTGTGCCGTTTCCCCCTTGCAAATATTTTTAACCTGGGCGGCCTAATGATTAAACTGCTGGGCCTGTTTCGGGAGCCCAAGAGGGTTTAATCATTAGGTCAGAAAAGCTAGAGAAACTCCCAGAAAAGTTGAGAAGTAGCAGCCGGAGAGACCCTTCCTCCCTTCCCCCGCCCAACCTAGGCCTACATTCCCTAACTGATTGATGGAGAAACTGGACACTGTTTCACCCTGAGGTAATAAATTGACTTTCCACCACCGTTTCTCCCTTCCCCCAAAGTCCGGGGAAAGATATCGAGGGAATGAGAAGCTTTTGGAAATAATGTTCAAAGTGTCTCTTCTCCATCCAAAGACCATGAACATCTCCTCTTTCTGAAGCCCATAACCACAAACACAGAATAACAAGAGTTGGAAGGGACTTTGGAGGTCTTCTAGTCCAACCCTCTGCTTAAGCAGGAGACCCTATGCCAGTGATGGCTAACCTTTTTGCCATCGCGTGCCAGGAGGGAGGGGCGGGGGGGTGTCACGTGCGCGCGTGCCCACACCCATAGTTCTATGCGCCCTGTGCATGCGTGTGTGACACCGCCCCACTCCTGGCACGCAATGGCCCAGTAGGCCCATTTTTCTCTCTCACCTGGCTCCAGAGCCTTTCTAGGAGTCTGGGGAGGGTGAAAACAGCCTTCGCCACCCCCCGGAGGCCCTCTGGAGGCCGAAAATGGCCCGTTTGCCAACTTCCTGTCCTACCAGAAGTTGGCAAATGGGCCATTTCTGGCCTCCGGGGGATGAGGAAGGCCATTTTCGCCCTCCCCAGACTCCTAGAAAGGCTCTGGAGGCTGGGGACAGCAAAAAACAGGCCTTCCCCACCACCCACCAAGGCCCTCCGGAGGCAGGAAACAGCCTGTTTCCCTACTTCTGGTGGGCCCAGAAGGCTGCACCAGACATGAGCTCGCGTGCCCACTGATATGGCTACGCGTGCCACCTGTGGCATGCGTGCCATAGGTTCGCCATTACGGCCCTATGCCATTCCAGACAGATAACTGTCCAATCTCTTCTTGGAAACATCCAGTGGTGGAGCACCCAAAACTTCTGGAGACAAGTCGTTCCACTGGTTAATTGTTCTCACTGTCAGGAAATTTCTCCTTAGTTCCAGGTTGCTTCTCTCCTTGATTAGTTTCCATCCATTGCTTCTTGTCCTACCCTCAGGGCTTTGGATAATAGCTTGACTCCCTCTTCTTTGTGGCAGCCCAGGGGTGAAATCCTCCTGGTTCGGACTGGTTCGCCCGAACAGGTAGCGATGGCGGCTGGTGGTTCGGAGAACCGGTAGCGATGGTGGTGCGAGGCTCTGCCCACTCTGCCCTCTCGCCTGGTCGTCGTTACTTCCTGGTTTTAACCAGGAAGTAACCATGTTTTACCTTCTGTGCATGTGCAGAGGGTCCAAGCATGCATGTGACACACACGCGTAATCGAAGCCAGCGTGTGCACAGGATGCGCGCGCTTCCGAATTGTTTGGGAAGGTAAGTAGATTTCACCCTTGTGGCAGTCCCTCAAATATTGATAGGGATGACTCCTTGGGGTTCAATCCAGAGCCACAAATATTCCTTTCTATTGGTACCTCCAATTTCAGACAATGTAGAGTTTCCTGTAAGAATGAAAGTTGTTGTTGTTAGTTGTGAAGTCGTGTCCGACCCATCGTGACCCCATGGACAACGTTCCTCCAGGCCTTCCTGTCCTCTACCATCTTCTGGAGTCTGTTTAAGCTCATTCAGTGACTCCATCCAGCCACCTCATTCTCAGCCGTCCCTTTCTTCTTTTGCCCTCAGTCGTTCCCAGCATTAGGCTCTTCTCCAGGGAGTCCTTCCTTCTCATTAGGTGGCCAAAATATTTGAGTTTCGTCTTCAGGATCTGGCCTTCTAAAGAGCAGTCAGGGTTGATCTTCCTCTAGGACTGACCAGTTGGATCGCCTTGCAGTCCAAGGGACTCGCAGGAGTCTTCTCCAGCACCAGAGTTCAAAGGCCTCCATTCTTTGGCTCTCAGCCTTCCTTATGGTCCAACTTTCACAGCCATCCATTGCAACTGGGAAAACCATATTAGAATGAATATGATGGTCAAAAATAACTGCACAACACTAGCACTGTTTAAATAGTATATATGTTATGTGTTTTCATTTTGGTTTTTACGCCAAGCGAAATGCCAGGACAATCACACTGTATTTATACGTAAACAATAAAAATATTTTTCTTAAAAAAAATAGACATTTCAGGCTGAGAGAGGGCCCATCTTAATTTCTAGAAAATCCTTAAGAATGCAATTGATTAGTTTTTGCTGTGTTTTGCTCTATCCTCGAGTGGTTTAAGAGTCTTTGGAGTTTTCTCTCATGACTCACCCCTTACAAATGTTGTGGCCAGGACAATGGAGGATCCCCCATCCCCCAGACTATTAACAACTAACAACTCCTGGAGTCAGTGTAACCTTACTAGCTTGAGTATGTTTGAAGGAGTCATCTTACAATACTTTTTTTCTCAACCATGGCTGCTTTAAGCTCTTACTTAACTGCTGTCTTACCGTAACTCTTTGCAGAAAAGATGCTGAAGATAAGGGGGTCTTGCATCAATCCAGGGGTAATTCGCAGGGGAAAATCAAAATAAAGGAGAATATAATGAGCACGTTTTATCAGTTGTGGTGGACTTGGGCCAAAGCAAAAAAATATAAAATAAAATTGGGCAAAGATACACAGGTGGTTAGAAAAGATGATAGGGAAACATTTAAGGGCCTGGTGGCTCAGCAGACTGATAGCATTGTGATTAACACCAGCTGTCTGCAATTACTGTAAGTTCGAATCTTGCCAGGCTCAAGGTTGACTCAGCCTTCCATCCTTTCTAAGGTAGGTAAATTGAGGACCCAGTTTGTGGGGGCAATAAGCTGACTTTGTATACATATACAAAAGGATGAAGGCTTAACGCATTGTAAGCCGCCCTGAGTCTCTGGAGAAGGGCGGCATATAAATCAATTTTTTTTTAAAAAAAATGTAGGTTTTATTAGAATAACAGAGTTGGAAGGGACATTGGAGGTCTTCTACTCCAAGCCCCTGCTCAGGTAGAAAACCCCATACAATTTCAGACAAATGGTTGTCCAACATCTTCTTAAAAATTTCCAGTGTTGGGAGCATTCACAACTTCTGGAGGCAAGTTGTTCCACTGATTAATTGTTCTACCTGTCAGGAAATTTCTCCTTACTTCTAAGTTGCTTCTCTCCTTGATTAGTTTCCATCCATTGCTTCTTGTCCTGCCCTCAGGTGCTTTGGAGAATAAGTTGATCCCCCCCTCTTATTTATTTATTTATTTTATTTATTAAATTTATATACCGCCCTATTCCTAAGGGACTCAGGGCGGTGAACAGCGAACGATAATAATACATGTAATACAAACGTTAATAATAAAAAAACCAATTAAAATATACTAAACATTCTGGTCCTAGATAATTCAAGACATCCCAGTTTAAAATAAAATCAAAAAGCAATATAAAGGGAAAGTTAGGCCAGGCCGGCCTGCTGAAACAGGAATGTTTTGAGGGCACGGCGGAAAGTGCGCAGATCCGGAATCTTCTGTATCTCTGGGGGGAGCTCGTTCCAGATGGTGGGTGCCCCCACAGAAAAGGCTCTCCCCCTGGGGGCCGCCAGTCGACATTGTTTGGCTGACGGCACCCTGAGAAGCCCCTCTCTATGGGAGCGTACTGGGCGGTGAGAGGCTATTGGTGGCAGAAGGCGGTCTCGTAAGTACCCCGGTCCTAAGCCATGGAGTGCTCTAAAGGTGGTAACTAAGACCTTGAAGCGCACCCGGAAGACCACAGGGAGCCAGTGCAGCTCGCGCAGGAGGGGAGCCACATGGGAGCGCCATGCTGCTCCCATAACTACCCGTGCGGCCGCATTCTGGACCAGCTGGAGCCTCCGGGTGCTCTTCAAGGGGAGCCCCATGTAGAGAGCATTACAGTAGTCCAGGCGTGAAGTGACGAGGGCATGAGTGACCGTTTTTAACGAGTCCCGATCCAGAAAGGGACGCAACTGGCGAATCAGGCGAACCTGATAAAAAGACCTCCCGGCCACAGCTGTCAAGTGTTCTTCTAAAGACAGCCGTGAGTCCAAGAGGACGCCTAAGTTGCGAACCCTCTCCATGGGGGGCAATGACTCATCCCCAATAGTCAGTGATGGCACCAATTGACTATATCGGGACGTCGGAAACCACAGCCACTCGGTCTTGGATGGGTTGAGCCTGAGTCTGTTTCTCCCCATCCATCTTCTTTGTAGCATCCCCTGAGATATTGGAACACTGCTATCATGTCTCCCCTAGTCCTTTTTTCCATTAAACTAGACATGCCCAGTTCCTGCAACCGTTCTTCATATGTTTTAGCCTCCAATCATCCCCTAATCCTCTTTGTTGCTCTTCTCTGCACTCTTTCTAGAGCCTCCACATCTTTTTTACATCATGGCGACCAAAACTGAACGCAGGATTCCAAGTGTGGCCTTACCAAGGCAGTAGTATCGCTTCTCATGATCTTGATTCTATCCTTCTATTAATGCAGCCTAGGATCGTATTGGCTTTTTTGGCAGCTGCAGCAAACGGCTGGCTCATATTTAAGTGATCGTCTACTAGGATTCCAAGATCCCTCTCACAGTTACTACTATTGGGCATGTATTTATGATGTTTGCAGCACATGGGATTACCATTTGTGATCTCTCCAGGCAGCTTCCCCCAAAAAAGTATATGGGGGAAATGGATCTGCATAATAACCTCATGATTCCCTTAACGACTGTGCCAAGGAAAGTTGTAAAATCAGGTGTGATTCACTTAACAACAGCCTTACTCAGCAACAGAATTCTGGTCGCGCAGGCGCGATGCGAACCAGTAATAAAGGTAAGTAGAACCCACCCCTGCATTAAACCAAAACTTATTAAATGAAAAGGACTTTCTACAATATGATTTTTAATGGGATTTTTAAATTTTATAGACTTGGGGTTTTAAATTGGGAGGCCGATTGATTTAATCTTTTTTAATTATCTTAACTTTTGTATTGTATGTATTTTAATTTTGGCTGTTCACCGCCCTGAGTCCCTTTTGGGAGAAGGGCGGTATACAAAATAAATAAATAAATAAATAAATAAATAAATAAATAAATAAATAAATAAATAAATAAATAAATAAATAAATAAATTAAATGGAAAAAGAGTTGACTTTCTTCTTTAAAGAAAATAGAAAAGAGGATACATCACTGCAAAATGTACGGGGTACTAGTAAGGCATATATTAGAGGATTAAGAATGGCATATTTAGGAAAACGGAATAACCAGAACAGACAAAAACAAAAAAGAGATGGAAAAGGAATATAAGAATCTAGAGGAAGAACTACAGAAGCAGCCACAGAATAAAAAAAAAATTAAAAAATGTGATGGATTTGCAAAAACATAAATGAAGCTTAATGGAAAATGAAGAACTGGCAAATCAAATAAAATTAACAAAGCAATTTTTTAATTTTTTTTTGAAAATGCGAACAAGCCAGGATGATGGTTGGCCTATAAGACGAAAAAGGAAAAAGGAAAAAAAAAATCAATCAATTATTAGATCAAGATGGAAGGATATGCTATTAAAAGGAGGAAAGGAAAAAAATAATAATAATTGAGAAATATTATAAAAGAGATGGTGGCAGAAGGAAAGATAGAACAATACTGTAGAAAAAAGCTAAAATCCCTGAAGAATTTAAAAAGTTGCTAGAAGAAAGAATATCGATGATGGAATTGATGGAGGGGATTAAGGAACACCGAATCCTAGAGCTGGAAGGCAGAGGTGGGTTTCAGCAGGTTCTGACCAGTTCTGGAGAACCGGTAGAGCGGAAATTTTAAGTAGTTCGGCGAACCGGTCGTAAAAATTCCGACTGGCCCCTCCCCCCCATCTATTCTCTGCCTCCTGAGTCGTCCCAGCTGATCGGGAGGAAATGGGGATTTTGTAGTAACCTTCCCCTGGAGTGGGGTGGGAATGGAGATTTTGCAGTATCCTTCCCCTGGATTGGGGAGGGGAATGGAGATTTTACGGTATCCTTCCCCTGGAGTGGGGTGGGAATGGAGATTTTACAGTATCCTTCCCTTGCCACGCCCACCAAGCCTACCACGCCCACCAAGCTGCCACCACCCACAGAACCGGTAGTAAAAAAAAAAAATTTGAAACCCACCACTGCTGGAAGGGATCTTAGAGGTCTTCTAGTCCAACCCCGTGTCTAAAGCCATTCCCTGGGCTCTCCCATCTTTGCTTGAAAGCCTCCAGCGATGGATGCTGCCCTTGGGGGGGAGGGGGAGGAATATCCCTGTCCCCACAGCCCCCCCACGTGAGATAAAGGACCACTAACCAGGCTTAGGGCCTGGTTATTTACGGGACCGCCTACTACCACCAATAGCCTCCCACCGGCCAGTACGCTCTCATAGAGAGGGACTCCTCCGGGTGCCGTCAGCCAAACAGTGTCGACTGGCGGCCCCTAGGGGGAGAGCCTTCTCTGTGGGGGCACCTACTATCTGGAACGAGCTCCCCCCGGAGATACGGAGGATCCCGGATCTGCGCTCCTTCCGCCGTGCTGCGAAGACCTTTTTATTCCATCAAGCGGGCTTGGCCCGATCTCTTCCCTTTTTAAATACGTAAATTTTAATCTGTTTTTAAATGATTGGGGTGTTTTAATTTGTCTGGGCCAAATAATTTAATCTGATTTTATCGGGTTTTTTAAATTTTGTGTGTTTATGTATTTTATTGTTGGCTGTTCACCGCCCTGAGTCCTTCGGAAGTAGGGCGGTATACAAATCAAATAAACTAAACGAAACTAAACTAAAACTAAACTCCCAGCCCCCCCCACCCCCAAGGGCGCATCTCCTACTCTCTTTGCTTGAACAGAGCGGGGGTTGGACTAGATGACCTCTAAGGTCCCTTCCAGTTGAGTTATTCTACTCTATGTTCCCCCCAGATGGCAGGGGCCTCGCTGCTCCACTTCCCCCTGCCCAGTCTTAGCGCTTGCGTGGTAGGTAGAGCCTTCCCCCCACCCCCCTGTGAAAAGAGGGAAAATTCCATAGAAGAAGGGTGGAGAAAAATGAAGAAACTCAGGCAACCTAGGATTAGGAAAGTTTGTATCCTGATTCTTAAGAACTTTGCAGAGATGGATAGATTGACATTGACAATGAAAATAAAAGATAAAGGAGATACAGAGTATTATTCAAGGTGGAATAAGTTTTATCAATGGTTAGAGATAAGAGGTAGAAAGTATATGAAGAAAGATTATTGTTATATGCAAGTAAAATATGAATGTTGTTTATAATTATAAGTATGCCAGTACAATTAATATGAATATAAAATAAACTAATACAATTATAAATATGGCTGTAATTATTACATGTATAATCATTATTACTATCAGTAGATCTGTTATTTTTTCCTTCTTTTGTAAAATGAAATACCCGGACATTACACTGTCTTCAAAATATTTATATATAAATTAAAAAACTTGATTTAAAAAAAAAAACTTTGCTAGAACATGATCCTCTACTGGCCAGGTATATTGGCAGGTGGGCCACAAATGAAGTGTGGGAGGTTATCGTGTGCTAGAACAGTGTTTCTCAACCTCAGATGTCGTGATTTCTACTCCCATATAATTCTCCAGCCAGCATGCTAAGCTGGAGAATTCTGGGAATTGAAGATTACACAGCTTAAAAGTTGCAGGGAAACACTGCACTAGAATAAGCAAACAGTTTTTGTGTGTTTTATTTATTCCCTTTTCTGCTGAACTTGGAGAGGGGGCATGTACAACCTGCACATACGACCATAATGCAGCCTGCCCGTCATGGTAATTAGTCGTAATGTATTGGATAGCACTTGGAGGCATTTGAGAGTGGATGCAAGCCACAGTTCTCATGGCCTGCAAGATCCTTCCAGGCATGTCACATACTCCTGTCAATCTCATTAGGGGAATAAACGATAGAGCTTGTCTGGTAACAACGTGTTAACTTGGACTGAAATGGGCAGTTGGGGTTTAGCATTCTGCAGGAAGCCAGACACTGTCTTAACTGAGTGTATAAAGCAGGGCATCTTATTCAGATGCAATATAGTTTTCAGGTTTGGGCATAGCATGGTAAGTGCCATTCTCTATTATGATCTGTTAACCCAGGTTTGGGATTTAGTGTGTTACGTGAATTCAGGCAGTAAGGATGCTACTTCTTGCTTCCCAAGTTTTCAGTTTTAGGGCCGTGTTGTGGATTATTTTTGCAATGATTGTGCCAGCTGTATGTAGGCATATTTTTAATAGTTTAGTAGACTGACATCTTTATAGGATTTGCTCAGTGACCTTTGATTATTTTAGTTCCATGATTTTTCTGTCTCTCTGACTTTTGTGTTTCCTAAAATAAAATCCTTGTAAAAAAAAACACTAAATCTTTTGAACATCATCATTTGTTATGATGACAAACTCTGTTGCTAGCTATGGAAAATGTAGAGAATTGCAAGGAAGGCTCGACTTACAACGGCACTCATTTAGCGACTGTACAAAGTTACGGCACTGAAAAAGGTGACCTATGACCTTTGCGGCATCCCCGTGGTCACGTGACTAAAATTTGGACGCTCGGCCACTGGTTCATATTTACATTCATATTCATGGGATCTCCTTTTGCGACCTGACAAGCAAAGGAAGCCAGATTTGCTTAACAACCGTGTTCCTGACTTAACAACGGTAGGGATACGCTTAACAACCGTGGCAGGAAAGGTCGTAAAATGGAGCACAAGTCCAAGCGGTCTCGCTTAGCCACAGAAATGTTGGGCTCCGCTGCGGTCGTAAGTCGAGGACTGCTTTCTTGCCCAGAAGTGGTTTAACTTTGATCTCTCACGGAAGCCGTGCTGTTGTAGATTTACTTTGGAGTAAGTTTTCCTGATGAGGGATTGCCTCACGCTCCCAGAGAGATGGCGAGAATCCCGAAGGAGATTGCTGGGTTGTGTAAAGTTCAATGTCAAATCTGAAGACGGGGTTTATAATACATGATAATAATAAAAAAAGACACACAGTTTTATATCCACTCTGGAGTCAACCCAAAAGGATCGCGTTTATTCATCTTTTTCAACCCAGGTTTTGAATGTGAATTTTCCTAGCCTCATTCGTAGCTTTGTCTTTCATTTGTAACTCTCATGCGTTTCTCTTCTTCCAACCTTCCAACTTTTCTTTTCTCTCCCCTCTCTCTCTCTCTCTCCTTCCCTCTCTCTCTTTCTCCCCCTTTCTCTCTCTCCCTCCCTCTCTCTCTCTTTCTCTCCCTTTCTCTCTCTCTCCTTCCCTCTCTCTCTTTCTCTCCCTTTCTCTCTCTCCCTCCCTCTCTCTCTTTCTCTCCCCCTTTCTCTCCCCCTCTCTCTTTTTTTCTCCCTTTCTCCCTCCCTCCCTCTTTCCCTCTCTCTTTTTCCCTCTCTTTCCCTCTCTCTTTCCCTCTCTTTCTCTTTCTCTCCCTCCCTCCCTCTTTTTCTCTCCCTTTTTCTCTCTCTCCTTCCTTCTCTCTCTTTCTCTTCCCCTTTCTCTCTCTTCCTCCCTCTCTCTTTCTCTTCCCCTTTCTCTCTTTCTCTCCCTTTCTCTCTCTCTCCCTCCCTCTTTCCCTCTCTCTCTTTCTTTCACTTTCTCTCTCTTTCCTTCCCTCTCTCTTTCTCCCTTTCTCTCCCTCCCTCCCTCTCTCTTTCTCTCCCCCTTTCTCTCTTTCTCCCTCCCTCCCTCTCTTTCTCTCCCTTTCTCTCTCTCTCCTTCCCTCTCTCTCTTCTTCTCTCCCTCTCTCTCTTTCTCTCCCTCTCTCTCTCTCTCCCTCCCTCTTTCCCTCTCTCTCTTTCTCTCTCTTTCCTTCCCTCTCTCTTTCTCCCTTTCTCTCCCTCCCTCTCTCTCTTTCTCTCCCTTTCTCTCTCTCTGTCTCCCTCTCCCTCTCTTTCTTTCTCTTCCTCCCTCCCTCCCTCCCTCTCTCTTTCTCACTCTCTTTCAAGAAAAATTCAGGACAAAGAGTTAAAACAACCGTGCCATGTGTAATGATGGACAGGACCAAATGCCCTCCAACTGAAACATCTTATTTGAATAAAGGGTTTTTCATTTATTCATTTTACCGTTGTTATTTCTTAACCCCTTTTAAATAAAGCACAATCTTAAATAGCATTTGCTCTCCAGAAAGAAGTCGTCAGAGTTTGCAGCCTCCCCATAATCAGATGCTTGGCAACTGACTCATATTTATGACAGTTGAAGTGTCCTAGGGGAGCATGTGATTTTCCTTTTGCGACCTTCTCTATTGACCAGCAAAATCAACGGGGCAGCCTGATTCACTTAACAACCATGTTACTAACTTAGCAACTACAGTGATTCGTTTAAAAAAAAATTGGCAAGGAAGGTTGTAAAATAGGGCAAAATTTACTGAACCATTGTCTCGCTTAGCAAAAAATATTTTGGGCGAAACTGTAGTCATCAGTTGAGGGCTACCTGCACTCTTAAAAAAAAAGATTTGGTGTCACAGCAGTTTGTATGTCAAGTGTACATGCATAGATCCCTATTGTCATGACTTATTGGGCAATTAGCATCATGTACGGAAGAACTAAGGAGAACTTTCCTGACAATCAACCAGTGGAATAGATAGAATAGGACAATGAGTAGAATGGAATGGAATGGAATGGAATGGAATGGAATGGAATGGAATAGAATAGAATAGAATAGAATAGAATAGAATAGAATAGAATAGAATAGAATAGAATAGAATAGAATAGGAAAAAATAAGAATAAGAATAGAAATAGAAATGGAAATGGAAATCCCGTTATAGTAAAGATAGACAAGAAAAGGGAATAGAGATGGGGACAAATAGTTTGGATAAGGTATGGCTAGGTAGTGAGAACAAATTATTAGCCAAATTATACTCCTACCTCCTCGAATACGACAGAGAAGGAGAAATATTAAAAGATCAAATGATCGCTTGGGGGAAAAACATCGAATCAAAGATAAATCTTGATGTTTGGGAAGAAATATGGAATAGCAATCTTAAACCGACGAGAGCAACAAGCTATAAGGAGAATCAGTATAAGATGCTATATAGATGGTACTTAGCACCATCTAGAATTGCTAAGATTTACCCAAATGCAAGCCCCAAGTGTTGGAAATGTGGTCACCACCAAGGTACCTTCTATCACAGGTGGTGGATGTGTCCGGAAGCGAGGAAGTTTTGGAAAAAAATACAAAAATGGATCCAAGAAATATTAAAGGAGGATATTAACTTCCTCCCGGAAATTTATCTCCTGGGAGTGCTAAAATGAACATTTGGAAAGGACAAGAAATATTTGATTATTCATATTGTCACAGCTGCTGGACTCTCCTATGCCAGATATTGGAAAGAGAAAAAAGGATCAACCGAGGAACAGATAGTCAATAAGATACTTGACTGCGCAGAAATGTGCAGATTAACATATGTGTTAAACGGAAAGGAGGATTCAGAATTTTATACGATCTGGGATCTGTGGTATAGGTGGTTAGAAATTAAATGCAAAAGTTAATACTCATGTGGAATAATGCACAACGATTAGTTAACCCTATATATTATTGTACTCTAATTAAACAGTAATCAATTTTACACACAAGAATTTTTGTACAAACTGTATAAATAATTAGATAATTGATTAGATACCGCACTTGTAAATATATAATATGACTACACGTTGCCAAACCTTACAGTTTGAATTGTAATATGTTCTTAATACAATAAAATTTCATTAAAAAAAAAAAAAGGAAATGGAAATGAAAGGGAGTAGAGTAGAACAGAACAAACAGAACAGAACAAACAGAACAGAACAGAACAGAATAGAATAGAATAGAATAGAAAAATAAAAATAAAAAATAAAAATAAGGATAAGGATAAGGATAAGGATAGAAATGAACATGGACATGGAAATAGGAATGGAATAGAATGGATTGGAATAGAATAGAATAGAATAGGAAAAGAAAAAATAAGTATAAGAATAGAAATGGAAATGGAAGTGGAAATGAATGTAATGGAATGGAATGGAGTAGAGTAGAGTAGAGTAGAGTAGAGCAGAACAGAACAGAACAGAACAGAACAGAACAGAACAGAACAGAACAGAATAGAAACAATGGCATGGCATAGCATAGAATACTAGGGTAGAATAGAATAGAATAGAATTTTATTGTCACTTTAAATCTACACTAATCTTGTGGGCGCTCCATCATGGGAGGTTGGAAAGTCATTTCTCTGATAGGGTCTTCATAGGGTCTTCTGCTTGAGCAGGGGGTTGGACTAGAAGACCTCCAAGGTTCCTCCCAACTTTGCTAATTCGTTAAATTATATTAAATTGGCTGGTGGGTATCATGGATGACTCTGTTCAATTTCCAGAGAGCTTCTCATTCACTCCTGGGTTGAGCAGAGATTGGGTTCTTTCAAAAAGCTATTCTTGTACCATAGGTGTAGTTTCAAGCGTAATATGTATATCAGCACACTCGACCACACCTGTAGATTCGAGGTAATAACCCTCATGCCTCAAGAAGATTCCATGTGAAGATTGCTCAAGATATGTTGTTAATATTATTACGTTCCAGTAAAAGAATCTTCCTGGTTAATTATTTACCTGGCCATATTGGCTCCTTAAAGAAAGAAAAGAAATTCAGAGGTAGACTGGAGTCCGAATATAGGCAAATTTTTAAAACACGATGTATAAATTTAAACAAAAGCTACCTTGCGTCATCTGCACAATGAGATCTGCCAAGCTTTTGTGGCTAAGATGTGGGCAGCGCTTGTTCCAGTTACAATCTAGGATCAATTTCTTTTACCACAGCTGAGGATCAGAGGTGGTATTCAGCTGGTTCAGACCGGTTTGGGCGAATCGGTCGCGGAAATTTTAACTGGTTTGCTGAACTGGCAAATACCACTTCTGGTTGGCCCCGCCCCCGCTCGCCCCATTGCCTGCCGGTGCGCATGTGCGGCCATACCACATTGCCAGACCCGGCCAGGGGTACGGCCTGATGTGCCGGAGGGACGGCACTGCAATAGAGCTGTTTGGAAGGCAGCCAGACTGCGGTATCCCTTTAAGTTACTTCGACGTGGTGGGGACCATAAAGGAACAGGCCGCAGGAGCTGGCTTTTCTGCCAGTTCTGTGGGCGTGGCTTGGGGGGCGTGGCTTGGGGGTGGTCATGTGACTGAGTCGACATGGCCAACTCGATGTCACTCACAGCAAGGTGCCGCCTTATCAAGCCACGCCCACTAAGCCACGCCCACAGAACCGGTAGTAGAAAAATTTGAATCCCACTACTGCTGGGGACCCTTCCTAGTTTTGTGATCTTCTCATCTGCTCCTAACACACTCCTGTGCATAAGTTTGCACACACAACAATTGCAACAACTACTTTTTTCCTTAAGAATACTAAATTCAAATGTCCTCAAAGGTGTTTTTTCAGGAGGCAATTGGATATTGTGTTTTTTTTGTTTTTGCTTTGAAGATGTTTCACTTCTCATCCAAGAAGCTTCTTCAGCTCTGACTAAATCAGGGGTCGGCAACCTTAAACACTCAAAGAGCCACAAAGGTCCTAACCAGAAGCCACCCATTCAATTCTGGAGCCGACCGGAAGTCCAGTTCCCCCACCATAGAGTCTTCTCCTAGCGTGGCGTCCTTTTTCCTCTGCCAACCGGAAGTCTGGTTCTTCCACCATAGAGTCTCCTCCTAGCGAGGCGTCCTTTTTCCTCTGCCAACCGGAAGTCTGGTTCTTCCACCATAGAGTCTCCTCCTAGCGAGGCGTCCTTTTTCCTCTACCTGTCCTAACCGAAAGCCTTATCAACTGTGGTGCCGACCGGTGACAGGGAGCCACAGCAGAGGGATGAAAGAGCCACATGCGGCTCCAGAGCCGCTGGTTGCTGACTCCTGGACTAAATGGTGGGGGGGATGGAAGGATTTATACTCCTTGCAGACAGCTGGTCATTTGCATCCTTTTTAGAGGGTCATTGAGGCCACTTGGAGGTTTATCTGTGTTCTCAGGGTCACCTGAGTGGTGCTCCTGGTTCCTGTAGTCTGCAATTTTTCCAGCTGTCTGCAAGGAATATAAACCCGTTTTATCAATGAAGCAGTTTAATTGGACCTTCGTACGTGCACCTGGTCTTTTGCACCTAGTCTTTCCTGGCTTTACTTCCATATGGGCATCCCTCCTCTGTGACCAACGAAGTTACAACAAGACGAAGACTTTCTCTATAAAAGCTAAAGAGGAAATCTCCTGCCCTAAACAAATACCCCTCTGGGGTTTCGAAAAGTTGACTTTCTCACAATTCTTACAAAGAGACAACTGGATAGCTCTTAACAATCATGCTGTGATAACCCCGTTATTAATTTACAGAAAGTAGGTTTTAAAGACTTCTAATAAGGTGATAGCAGCTACATGCAGGCATACAACCAACCAGCTATACCAAATGCCTGTGTGGGTTATCTCAAATATATATACATATATTACTCGCTGTATCAAAATTAGTCAATATTCAGAGTTCATTAGCTTTCGTCTCTAGGTAATAAAAAGATCAGGACAATATTCCCCGCTCGATGCTATGCAATCTCTGATAATGGCTTGTCATCAGCTGGATTTCAAGGAACCGGGCGATTAATAGATAAATGAAGGAGCTGGGGTGTGGGTTTGTGTACAGCCCCTCCAAGGGGGAGGGGAGGGGAGGGGAGGGGCCAACCAGCAATTTAACTATTGGTTCACCCAAA
This sequence comes from Pantherophis guttatus, assembly GCF_029531705.1. Next base: position 2,731,551 of record NW_026844039.1, on the reverse strand, counting down.
TCGGCTCGAACCAGCTGAATCCCACCACTGAAAATGGGGCAAAAGAACTGTCTCACCTAGCGACAGAAATTTTGGGGTCAACTGCGGTCGTAAGTCGAGGACTACCTGAACTGAGCCGCTTGTACTGGAAAAATTTCAACTCTCTCATGGGGGCAGAGAGGAAGAAGGGACTTGTTTGTCCCACTTTTGTGTCCAGTGGCAAAAGCCCTTTGGAGTTTCTGTGTGCCACCCGTTTCCTTTTTCTAAGAAGTTCAGCCAAGTTTCCAGGTCACTCCGGGGACAGGATTTGAATAGGTGTCCTCTCCGAAGGCGGGCACGGAGCAATTATTAACAGCCAGCCCTGTTCTCAGCAAGTGGCACTCCTTGTGGAAAAAAAAAGGAGGAGGAAAAAACAACAGCTTTATACAGTTTTCAAAGATGGGACAAGAGAAACCCACTTTTAAAATGTCCCATCGACTTTCTTGGCCGTCAACTTTCAAAGTCGATCAAACTCCCATCAACCTTCTTAGTTCATATTCAGGATGATCTGGAATGGGGAACAATTCCGGTTCATTTATTCAGCGTAGGGCAGATCCAACATACATAAACTAGCAATATAGGGCAGGACAAGAAGCCACGGATGGAAACTTAATCAAGGAGAGAAGCAGCCTAGAACTAAGGAGGAATTTCTTGACAGGGAGAACAATTAATCAATGGAACTGCTTGCCATCAGAAGTTGTGAATGCTCCAACACTGGAAGTTTTTAAGAAGAGGTTGGAGAGCCATTTGTCTGAAATGGCATAGGGTTTCCTGCCTGATCAGGGGGTTGGACTAGAAGACCTCCAAGTTCCTTTCCAACTTCATTATTCTATGACTTGATGTTTATATGTGCACTGAGAGTCTATGCACCGGAGACAAATTCCTTGTGTGTCCGATCAGACTTGGTCTATAAAGATATTCTATTCTATTCTATTCTATTCTATTCTATTCTATTCTATTCTATTCTATTCTATCCCATCCCATCCCATCCCATCCCATCCCATCCCATCCCATCCTATCTCATCCCATTCCATTCCATATTTTCTATTCTACTCTATTCCATTCCGTTCCATTCCGTTCCATTCCGTTCCATTCCGTTCCATATTTTCTATTCTATTCTATTCTATTCTATTCTATTCTATTCTATTCTGTTCTGTTCTGTTCTGTTCTGTTCTGTTCTGTTCTGTTCTGTTCCGTTCCATTCCATTCCAAAATATCTAGAATTGAAATTCTACCAACTCAGCATGTTTTTTCAGTGGTGGGATTCAAAAACTTTTACTACCAGTTCTGTGGGCAAGGCTTGGGTGGGTGTGGCTTGGTGGGCGTGGCAGGGGAAGGATACTGCAAAATCTCCACTCCCACCCCACTCCAGGGGAAAGATACTGTAAAATCTCCATTCCCTCCCCAAACCAGGGGAAGGTTACTGCAAAATCCCCATTTCCTCCCGATCAGCTGGGATTCAGAAGAATAGATGGGGGTGGGGCCAGTCAGAGGTGGTATTTGCCGGTTCTCCGAACGACTCAAAATTTCCGCTACTGGTTCTCCAGAACTGGTCAGAACCGACTGAAACCCACCTCTATGCTGTTCTGTGTCCAGAAAAATCTATAGGGATCTTGCCCACGTATTTCTGCTTTTGTCTATTCTCTTGGCACAAAATTATGTCCCTTGATCAGATTTTATTGGAGTCAGAGTGATAGACAGCTGATAAGTAGGCAGGCATACGCGACCTGTCAAATCAAAGTGAGAAACAAGCTGTACCTGAGTTTCTTACAAGGAAAGCCAATCTACTTATCAGCTGTCTGTCACTCTGACTCCAATAAAATCTGATCAATGATCAGGAGGGCGTATTGCTCACCTAACTAAAAGAATCTGGAAGGTTGGGTTAAAGGGCAACAAGGTTTCCTGTATAATAATTTCACAAGTTGGCAGGATTAATATTGTTACCCCGAGTTTATAACACACTCATTACACCGTTGTTAATGGCAGTGTAAATAATAAAAAAAAAAGAGAGTTAAAGGATGATCTGGCACAAAGAGTCTTAGGAAGAAATTCACACAAACAAAGCTCAGGAAAATCCGAGATTCACTTTATTAACTGTTTTTTATTAACTCTGCAGACAATGTAGACTTATCGCCTACTAGGTAGAACATACACCATCAAAGGTGACACTAGCCAGAGCATAGAAGTGTGATGGTGAACAGGTGGCACATGGAGACATAGCGGTGGGCACGCGAGCATTGCCCTAGCTCAGCTCCAGTGTGCATGCGGGCACCGGCCAGCTGATTTTCGGGCCTTCCGGGCCCACCGGAAGTTGGGAAACAGGATGTTTCCGGCCTCTGGAGGGCTCTGGGGAGGTGGGGAAGGCCATTTTCGCACTCCCCAGGCTCTTAGATAAGCCTCTGGAGCCTGGGGAGAACGAAAAACGGGCCTATTGGGCCCAATGTGCCATCATGTGCCAAAAGCAGGGGGAGTATAGAGGGTCACATCAGGCCTGAAATGTAAAATTTGTTACTACCGGTTCTGTGGGCATGGCTTGGTGGTGGTGGGGGTAATGTGACTGGGTGGGCGTGGCCAACTTTTTTTTTTTTTTTTAACATTTCAAAGCATTTTTTCTACAACCTCTTCGGCCGAAGAGGTTGCAGAAAAAAATTGCTTTGAAAAGCCTCTGCCGATCAGGCAACTCAGCTGGGATCGTCAGAGACTTTTCAAAGCATTTTTTTTACCACCTCTTCAGCCGAAGAGGTTGCAGAAAAAAATGCTTTGAAAAGCCTCTGACGATCCCAGCTGAGCCGTGCTATTATCAGAGGCTTTTTTTTTTTTTTACTTTTAAAAGCATTTTTTCGTCGGAAGAGGTTGTTAGAAAAAATGCTTTTAAAAGTAAAAAAAAAAAAGCCTCTGACGATCGTGCGGCTCAGCTGGGCATGGTGGGGTGGGGGTGGGGTGCAGGGATTTTTGGTACCGGTTCTCCGAACCACCCGCCTCCATCACTACCGGATCAGACAACCCGGTCCGAACTGGGAGCATTTCATCCCTGGGTCACATGCACATGCGTGGGAGGCAGGGCACATTGAATTATGGGAGTGGGCACACATGCCCCCCCCCAGAGCTTCCCTTTTGGCACATGACGGCAAAAAGGTTAGCCCATCACTGCCATAGAACAACTCAAAGAAGCAGTATGGAAGTTATGGGCATCACATACAGTGATTTAACAACTGATTCATCCAGAATCGAAAATGTGAGAGAGAGCGCGTGCGCATATGTGCTGTGTCAAAAACACAGCAATTCGCTCATATGCGCTATCCACACGTGTGTGCGCCGTCAAAGAGCACGGCAATCCGTCTGCGCCGTCCGCGCATGTGCGTAGCATCAAAAAACACAGCGATATAGGATGGGATATAGGTCAAGCCCACCTGCAGGTCGCAACTACCGGTCCTCCCGAACCGATCTGAACCAGCTGAATCCCAAACCACGGACACAAATGAATGGATAACATCATCACCATCATCAGAATCACAGGGACGGAAAGGACCTTAAGGATCTTCTAGTCCAGAGGTCCCCAACTTTTCGGACCGCAGGGACCACTAAATTCATAATTTTAAATCCCATGGACCACTAATATGATCTGCTTAATGACCAGCTGGGTGGGTGTGGCTAGGTGGTCATGTGACTGGGTGGGCGTGGCCAACTTGATGTCACTCGCGTCGAGGGGCGCCTCACCGGCCTCTACTCGCCCCTCCCCTCCCACCCACTCCTCCCCTGCCTGCCCAGGCTCCTTAGGGCCCCAAAAGGAAGCAGGTGTTGGAGCTAAGCAGCCGCCACGAGAAAGTTGGCAAAACAGCTGGCTCAGTTCAAATTGGATCTGGCCGAGAAGGAGGCTCAGCAGAAGCACCTCACTGAGGACTAGGAGCATAGGCTTTCCAAGCAGAGGGAAGACCTGCGGGAGTGCCAGGCCAGGTACCAGCACCTGGAGGCTCAGCAGGATGAGATGGTCAGCCAGTTCCAGGCCATGATGCAGTCCCACTGGAATGAGGCCCTCTGGCTCTTTGCCATTAGTGGTGCTTCCCTCCAGCCTTCGCCCAAAGCCCCTCACCAGGAGGCTGAAGCAGACCCCAAGTCGGAATTTCTGCCCCCCTCTGACCCACGCAAGAAGACCTCGAAGGGGGAGACTCTCTGCAGCAACACAAGTGTTCATTGCACGTATCCGGCCCAGGGGCCGTAGTTTGAGGACCCCTGATTTAGTGCAATATAAAAAATGCAAATAATTTTTCTGCAGACCACCAAAATTTTCTTGCGGACCACCAATGGTCCACGGACCACCAGTTGGTGACTGCTGTTCTAGTCCATCCCACTGCTCAAGGCAGGACACCAGAGGTGGTTTTCAGCCGATTCTGACCGGTTCTGGCGAACCGGTTGCAGAAAGTTTGAATAGTTCAGAGAACAGGTAGTAAAAATTCTGGCTGGTCCCGCCCCCATCTATTCTCTGCCTCCCGAGTCCCAGCTGATTGGGAGGAAATGGAGATTTTGCAGTATCCTTCCCCTGCCACACCTACCAAGCCACGCCTACCAAGCCATGCCACACCCACCAAGCCACACCCACAGAACCGGTAGTAAAAAATTTTGAAACACACCACTGCAGGAGACCTCATTGACAAACAAAGTCAATGAGGGAAGCCAGATTCATTTGATAACTAACTTAACAACTGCGGCGGTTCACTTAAGAACCGTGGCAGGAAAAGTCGCAAAAATGGGGCAAAATTCACGTAGTTGATGTTTCACTGAGCAACGAAAATCTGGAGCTCCGTTGTGGTCGTAAGTCGAGGACTAACCGTATTCTGTTCGATGTCATGCTTAGGATTCATCTGTGTGAAACGGATTGTAGTCGACAAGGGTCGCTGGCAGTAAATGTCTTCTTTTTTGTTTGTTTGTTTGTTTTTCCACATTTTTTTTCTTTTTACCAAACATATGTTCTGCCCCAGCTACGACCCCAAAGAACGCAACACACACAAAGTCTGTACAAACCTTAGTTTACTAAATTAAACCAGTCTTTTTCGAACAAAGGCTGTTAATTAACTTTCTTAACAGCCTACGAGAATCCAAAGAATAAATAATCGTAATCTTACTTTGGTTGGCAGAAAGCCCAGAAGCAATTTGCAGGAAACTGATAAGAGAACTAAGATCCAGACGCGAAGGAGAGTGAACGAAGTTGTTCCCTGCAAATTGCCTCAGTCGTCGTCCTTCCTTAAATAGGCTAAGGGAGTGGCCAATTAGCCCCAAGCCTTACTCTCGAGGAGACCTCCTCCTGAGGAGCCATTCCTGCCTTTTGGCAGCTCTGCGCACCCATGCATCAAGAAGAGGCTCCTCCTCTTCTTCCTCTTCACTTATAGGAGCTTCTGGAGGTTTTGAAGGCCCTGGCTGAATCTCTGCCTCTGGCACCACATCTTCTCCAGCCTCCTCATTGTCTGACTCGAGTGCCAGCTGCACAGGCTGCTGGCGCAGCACCACACCAGCCTCCTCGCTGTCAGAATCAGCTACTAGCTGCACAGGCCGCTGGGGGGCCACAACAACATATCAATGTGTGAACAGACTGGCACCTGGGTGTCATACATTCTAATACAAATAAAACTAATTCATGGTTATTACATTCAGTCAACTTACATATTTCTAATAATAATAATGCACATTTATATTAAGTTGCAATCTGTCATTATTCAATTATTCCACATTTTTTCTTATTATTACTTTTATTTTATTATATAAAAGGGTATACACTAATATTCCCCTTCTCTTGCTTCTGTCACTTAATTCTAACTTTTAATCTTTATTAAAAGACGTTTTCTTTCTATCCTACCTAACTTCTAGTCATGTCACCTACCTAAAAAAGAAGAGAGAAAGAAAAGCAAATCAGAACAACCACAGAAAGGAGAAATCATCTATCCATCGCCTCTTGCCCGCTTCAATACTTTAATTGCTATGTTTTGTTTTTTTGACTTGCCTCTCAAATTCCTCTCTTGAATCTTTAACTTTGTCTGCCTCTGCTTCTTGGCTATTCAATCTAGGTATTTCTAGGTATTTCTAAATGTCTTCGTTTTTAAGGAACCGCTACTCATAGCGGTTTTAGTCACAGAATTGCTGGGTTTTCCCCCCTTGGTTATTCAGTTTTTTTAAATCTTTGAAATGGCATAAGAGGTAGATAATCTGTTGGGGATGCTTAGCTTTAGTAATGAAATGTCTCTAAGGAAACAAACAAGCTCAAAGAGCATCAAGGACCCCCTTTAGATAGAAAATCATCCAATGAAATATTTCGCCGTCGCTTCCTTCATGACTACGTTGTGGGCGTAACAGCGACGAAAGGATAGCAACAGCTGACTGAATGCCGTTTATTTCCTATCCGTGAGACAACTCTACTTTCAGCAAAACGGAATTCTATGTGCCAGATTTAGGCTGGAAAGAATTAAGTTTTAAATATAGCTCCAAATGAACAACCAACCAACTAACTAACTATAGTCAGAGCTGAAGAGGCTTCTTGGATGAGAAGCGAAACATCCTCAAAGAAAAATCCAGAAACTCCAGTGGCCTCTTGAAACAGCACCTTTGATCCCTATAGAGGGAGAAGTAATTAAGAAAATATTGGAATGTGCAGAAATGAATAGACTAACATTGGCAATTAAGGGAAAGGAAGAACCAGAGTATTATAGGGTATGGGGGCAATTCTATCAATGGATAGAGATGAGATATAATAAAAATTAATATAAATGCAAGAATTTTGGAAAAAGTGTAATAAATTAAATTAAAATGTAAAAGTAAGATAGAAATGTAGTAAGAAAATGATGGTAAACGGGGAATATGATGACACAAAATATGTATTCAGATGACACACTGAATAACTAACGATGTATTATTTGTTTAAACATAAAAATAAAAAAACTTCTTTAAAAAAGAAAAGAAACAGCACCTTTGGGACAGGTAGTCCTCAACTTACGATCAGAATTGAGCCCAAATTTCATGTCGCAAAGTGAGAAATTTGTTAAGCTAGTTTTGCCCCATGTTACAACTGAGCCATAGTGGCGCAGTGGTTAGAGTGCAGTACTGCAGGCTACTTCAGCTGACTGCCGGCTGCCTGCAATTTGTAGTTCAAATCTCACTAGGGTCAAGGTAGACTCAGCCTTCCGTCTTTCCGAGGTCAGTAAAATGAGAACCCAGATTGTTGGGGGCAAGAGGCTGACTCTGTAAACCGCTTAGAGAGGGCTGTAAAGCAGTGTGAAGCGGTATATAAGTCTAAGTGCTGTTGCTATTTTCTCGCTTCATTTGTTAAGTGAATCACTGAGCTCTTAAATTAGTAAAACGGTTGTTAAGTGAATCTTGACTTCCCCATTGACTTTGCTTGTCAGAAGGTCGTCAAAGGAAATCACACATTTCTGGGAGACTGCAACAGTCATAAATGCGAGTTAATTGTCAAGCATACGAATGTAAATCACGTGACCACGGGGAGGCTGCAACAGTCGTAAGTGTGAAAAATGGTGGTAAGTCACTTCTTTTCAGTGCCGTGGTGACTTCGAACGGTCACTAGATGAACTGTTGTAAATCGAGAACTTCCTGTATTCCAAAATTGGGCTTAGTGAAAGAAATGAATTCCTTTGCTGTGTTTTAATCCTAAATTTTGATGGTGGGTTACTGTGACAGGATAATTCGGGGGGGAGAAACAAAGCTCTGTCTTGAAATAACAGTAATAGGTCAATAAATGAATTCTAAACTAACTGTGGTGACTCAATTAATTAACAAGTGGCAACTTCAAATCTCAACCAACAAATGCTCTGTCTTGTACATTGGCCAAAAAACAAAACAAAACATAAAATACAAATTAGATGGACATGACCTTGTAGATGACTCTCACTCTGTCAAGGACCTTGGAGTACTCATTTCTAAAGATCTAAGTGCCCGAGCCCACTGTAACCACATTGCCAAAAAGGCATTAAAACTTGTTAACCTAATCTTGCGTAGCTTCTTCTCTGGTAATATAGTACTGCTAACTAGAGCATACAAAACCTTTGCTAGACCAGTTCTTGAATACAGTTCATCTGTCTGGAACCCGCACTGCGTATCAGACATAAATACAATCGAGAGAGTCCAGAGATATTTTACGAGAAGAGTCCTCCATTCCTCTAACTGCAATAAAATACGTTATGCCACGAGACTCAAAATTTGAGAAGAGGAGGAGAAGAAGATAGATAGATAGATAGATAGATAGATAGATAGATAGATAGATAGATAGATAGATGAAGATGAAGAAGAAGAAAGAAGAAGAAGAAGAAGAAGAAGAAGAAGAAAGAAGAAGAAGAAGAAGAGAAGAAGAAGAAGAAGAAGAAAGAAGAAGAAGAAGAGAAGATCGATAGATTGATAGATCTATGAAGAAGGAAGGAGGAGGAAGAGGAAGAGGAAGAGGAAGAAGAAGAAGAAGAAGAAGAGAAGATCGATAGATTGATAGATCGATGAAGAAGGAAGGAGGAGGAAGAGGAAGAGGAAGAGGAAGAGGAAGAGGAAGAGGAAGAAGAAGAAGAAGAAGAAGAAGAAGAAGAAGAAGAAGAAGAAGAAGAAGAAGAAGAAGAGGAGGAGGAGGAGGAGGAGGAGGAGGAGGAGGAGGAGGAGGAGGAGGAGGAGGAGGAGATCGATAGATCGAAGATCGAAGAAGAAGAAGAAGAAGAAGAAGAAGAAGAAAGAAGAAGAAGAAGAAGAAGAAGAAGAAGAAGAAGAAGAAGAAGAAAAAGAAGAAGAAGAAGAAGAAGAAGAAGAAGACAATGACGATGATGACAACATCCATTCAGACATGTCCATCCAAGTTTTGGCGGCTCTATGGACCAGATCTCTCCACAACTTCCACTGCTTCTCTGAGTTGTTCTATACTCTGGCTGACCTCAGCTTTGATGGTGTCCACGCTTACACATTCTTTCCAAGAAAACTTCATAAATGTGTCCATGGAATCCCAGGAGCCCTTCCCTCTCTGTCTTTAGCAAGAGAACCACCTCTTTGTCTTGGCCAAGTAAGCATCCTCCTTCTCTTCCCTTTGATCTTCTCTAGATTGGGATGCACCCCAACGTATCCCTCTCTGCCTTCCTCTCTGCTCTTCCTCACCACCAAGTCCTGGAGAGGCACCTGCACAAACCAATCTTGCAATTTGCCTAACGAGTGTTAAGCAACCCTGAAGGGAACTTCAAGGAACCATCCTTATCATCCTTATTGATCACAGGCTCAATGGTCAAGGCCATCATGAAATCTTCATGCCCTGTAAAAGTTAATGGAAGTTAACGATTAAAGCCGCACACATTGTGTTTTCCGCAGCTATATAAAGGGAAGCGTTTAAATGGACAGAGTCCTATCTTGAACTGCTTCTGTCTTTCTCCGCTGGGGACAAAATCCCTAACTAGATGCATCTTCTGCTCCACAGGGCTCACTGAGGACTCGTCCAGGGTAAGAAAGAGATCTGTTTACAAAGTACTGTATAACTATAAAGAATCTATGCATAAACGGCATCAACAGAGGGATACAATTGAGATCATGTGAAATGTTAATACCACTTTATGATGCCTTGGTAAGGCCACACTTGGAATCCTGCATCCAGTTTTGGTCGCCACGATATAAAAAAAGATGTGGAGACTCTAGAAAGAGTGCAGAGAAGAGCAACAAAGATGATTAGGGGATGATTGGAGATTAAAACATATGAAGAATGGTTGCTGGAATTGAGTATGTCTAGTTTGATGAAAAGAAGGACTAGGGGAGACATGATAGCAGTGTTCCAATATCTCAGGGGCTGCCACAAAGAAGAGGGAGTCAAGCTATTCTCCAAAGCACCTGAAGGCAGGACAAGAAGCAATGGGTGGAAATTAATCAAGGAGAGAAGCAACTTAGAACTAAGGAGAAATTTCCTGACAGTTAGAACAATGAATCAGTGGAACGACTTGCCTCCAGAAGTTGTGAATGCTCCAACACTGGAAGTTTTTAAGAAGATGTTGGATAACCATTTGTCTGAAGTGGTGGAGAGTTTCCTGCCTAAGCAGGGGGTTAGACTAGAAGACCTCCAAGGTCCCTTCCAACTCTGTTATTCTATTCTATTTTATAATGAGAGATATATAGGAACTACTCCTGCAACAATACTATTGTTATTATCTACAGTATATTTAGAATTCTCTTTCTATCAGGAACTCAAGGAGGTCTACACAATCTTTTCTGCACAACCACAGGAGTTATATTCATATTTTAAAAAATATATCTTTTGTAAGTATGATGGAACTTCATGGGACCAACGTTGTTGATTGCTGTAGATACGTTCTGCACGGCAGCTAAACCTTTCAAAGAACCAGAAGTCAAGCGAAATGGATATTCTGAATAAATCTAGAAGGCACAATCTAGAAGGATTCTTGCTCTGTGGAACCCTTGGATTTGGAGCTTCTCATAGACATGGTCAACAGATCTTTCAACCTGTGTTAGGCTGAAGCTGAGCTGGAACCATTACTGAAGACGCATGGTCCATCTGCGTTGGTTCCTTGAGAAATGTAGAATCATAGGACTGGAAGGAACTGAGGAGATCTTCAAAACCAATCTCCTGACCAAGGCAGGCATTCTTATAAAGTATCCTAAACAAGATTGTCCAAGTTTTTCTTCAAACCTCCAGCGATGGTGCACCCATAATTCCAGGAGTCAAGCTGTCCCATTGTTCTCACTGTCAGGAAATTTCTCCTTAGTTCCAGATTGGATGTCTCTTCAAAACAAGCTTCCACTCATTGCTTCTCGTCCTGTCCTCTGGTACTTTGGAGAATAAGCCAACCCCCTCTTCCTTGGAACAGCCCCTCAGGTATTGGAAGACAGCTATCATGTCATCTCTAAACCTCCTCTTCATTAGGCTAAACATACCTAGTTCTCTTAACCGTTCTTCATAAAGTTTGGCCTTCCCACCTCTCATCATCTTTGTTGCTCTTCTCTGCACCCTTTTTAGAGTGCCTCAGCATTTTTTTTAATATCATTATGATCAGAACAGGACACAGTATTCCAAGTGTGTCCCAAAGGTGATTTTTCAAGAGGCAACGGACCAGGGGTGAAATCCAGAAGATCCTGATAGGTTCTGGAGAACCAGTAGCAGATATTTTGAGCAGTTTGGAGAACCGGTAGCAGAAATTTTGAGTAGTTCAGAGAACCGGCAAATACCATCTCTGGCTGGCCCCAGAGTGGGGTGGGAATGGAGATTTGGCAGTATCCTTTCCCTGCCACGCCCACCAAGCCACGCCCATAGAACTGGTAGCAAAAAAAATGGATTTCACTACTGCAACGGACTATCTGGTTTTTCTTGGAAGACGTTTCGCTTCTCATCCAAGAAGCCCCTTCAGTTCTGACTGGACGGTGGGGAAAGGTGAAGAAGCTTCTTGGGTGAGAAGCGAAACGTCTTCCAAGAAAAACCAGAAAGTCCAGTTGTATCTTGAAAAAGCACCTGGCCTGGATGACGGAGAATCTCCATAGTCATTCCAATTGTGGCATTAGTTGGGTATAGAGTGGTACTATCACTTCTTGTGATCTTGATGCTTGATCTCTCTGTTGATGCAGCCTAGGACTGAATTGGCTTTTTGTGACAGCTTCATCACACTCATACTTAAGTGGTAGTCAACCAGGACACCTAGTTGCCACTCACAGTTACACAAAAGTGTACCATTCTTTGTGGTCTCGGAGGGATGCACAGAAGTGCAGCTCATCTGCCAATCAAAACCTCTATACTCCTTGCCTGAGAAGCTTTCTGGGACCCCATTGGCATGTCCTCATCGGAGTAGGTATCAAGAGGTCATTTAGCCTGCAATTGTTTGGTCTACGTTTCAGGAAATACACTCCAGAAAACTGAGGAGAACTTACCTTTGAGCAAATATGCATGGGATGGTGATGATAACGGGCTCAAACATCGGTGGTTGTTGTTTTGGTAATTTTAAGTCAGTGTAAAAAGGTAAAGGTTCCTCTCGCACATATGTGCTAGTCGTTCCTGACTCTAGGGGGCGGTGCTCATCTCCGTTTCAAAGCTGAAGAGCCAGCACTGTCCAAAGACGTCTCCGTGGTCATGTGGCCGGCATGACTAAGCGTCAAAGGCGCATGGAACGCTGTTACCTTCCCACCAAAGGTGGTCCCTATTTTTCTACTTGCATTTTTTACCTGCTTTCGAACTGCTAGGTTGGCAGAAGCTGGGACAAGTCACGGGAGCTCACCCCGTTACGCGGCACTAGGGATTCGAACCGCTGAACTGCCGACCTTTCTGATCGACAAGCTCAACGTCTTAGCCACTGAGCCACCGCATCCCTGTTTAAGTCAGCTCAAAAGTCAGTTTTCTTCAAAGGCTTTTCAGAAATGGTTTGCCACTGTCTGGAGGTGGGACGTTAAAATGTTTTGAGTAAGCCCCACTTCCCCTCACACAACCTTATCTTGGCATGGCACCCACACTGATTTTCCTTGTTGTAATCCGGCTGGGAAGATTGCAAATGGAGTTGAGGTGACTCTAGGATCAGGCTGGTTGCCAAGTGCCCAAATTTGAATCGGATGCTGCATCCGTTGTAAGAGCAAGGACTGGTCGTAAGTTACTTTTTTTTTCCAGTACCGTTGTAACTTCGGATGGTCCCTAAATGAATGATTATAAGTTAAGGACTACCTGTAAATCTGTGTGTGGATGGGTGGCTGCACACACACAAATGCATATACATGCACGCTCATTTGTGTGTGTGTGAAAGAGAGAGACAGAGACAGGGAGAGAGGAAGGGAGAAAGACAGA